>BGPT01002090.1:0-58318 GCA_003297045.1 Symbiodinium sp. clade C Y103 | reverse complement strand
AGATCGCAGTGGGCACTGCCGGACCTCAACTGCGAGCTCCAGATTGCAGTGGGCACTGCCGGACCTCAACTGCGAGCTTCCGATCTCAGTGGGCAACGCCGGACCTCAACCGCGAGCTCCAGATCCCAGTGGGCAACGCCGGACCTCAACCGCGAGCTCCCGATCCCAGTGGGCAACGCCGGACCTCAACCGCGAGCTCCCGATCCCAGTGGGCAACGCCGGACCTCAACCGCGAGCTCCGGATCAATGTCAGAATACATGCCAGAAAGAATGCCAGATAGAATGCCAGATAGAATGCCAGATAGAGTGCCAGATAGAATGTCAGATAGAATGTCAGAGGATATGTGAGCGAAAATGTCAGATAGAATGCCAAGAGGAAGAGGAGGAGAGGACAACTCTGATGAAATCTAGAGAAAATTTTGCCAGAAAGAAAGTCAAAATCTGTATCACACTCATGGTGGGGATCACTCGAAGAAAGTAATTTTTTCCATAGATATATCAGGTCAGAAGTCTGTTAGAACTTCAGGTCCTGCGGAGATTTCAGGCTCATAAGTCTGGAGTCTCAGGGCCGGGAAGTTCCCGGAAGGTCGTGGGTGGAATCCAACGGTGAATGGCAAGCAGTTGGGAGAAAGATGGCTTGTTGGGATGATAATGTATGATATTTACAGATATGTATTCCCAATATGTATATATATATATACACATATGGATATATATATATATATATGTGTGTGCATATATGTATGTATATATATATATATATTTGAATGCATGTATAGATAAATACTTTCGTTGATACAGCATAGCCATCTCAAGATGGGTAAATTGGTATCATACTGTATGGTTGAAATGATGCCAGCCGCATAGCTTGATTAGTATTGGTATCATCTTGGCATCTTGAATCAACATGAATCAACTGATTCTTTTGATGTCTACACATGTTTCTGTAGACAATAAACCAGAAACTGATGGAGATCAGACCTTTGAACCATATGTTTTACTGAAGTGATATACCCTCCAGTAAATTAACATAGACACCGAAAATAGATGGACATAGGCAATGTTTGATGGAAACTAAACTTCCAACATCCTATTGGGCAGGGTCTATGTGACTTTACTGAAGTCGATCAAATCCAGGATCTGTTGAGTTGGGATCTACCACTGGTGCCTGGTGAAATTAGCCTGTTTTGTTTTCTGGAAATTGGGTGGATACCCCAAAACCTCCATGAGACTATTCGATCATTGGTATAAACAAAAAACAACTTAACAACAACGCACTTTGAAGATTTGATGATATATATATATATACACATAAAAAAACGTCTTTACTAGATTTCTTCAAACTGGTGGGGTTAGGTCGCGAAATTAGCATTTTTTTGACTCACCTAAGAGCTATGAAATCATTCCTTTTTCATGAAAGGTTGGTCCCAGTACTTTACAGATATCATTCAGACAGATGTTTTATATATATATATATACATATACATACACAGTATATATATATACATAGTTATATACATATGTATATATATATATATATATATATATTGAGCCAAGTTCATTTGAGTTCAGGCATATGCAGTTTCAGTTCTATAGTATTGTGCAGAAAAAACAGACGTGAATGGATTGAGCAATCAGTGCTGATCATGGCACAAACATGGCAACTGGAATAGCCTTGGCCTACTGGCACGTATTTTAGGGGAATGTCTTGTGATGCCGTGCTTGCAGGGGCGCTTCTCTTTTTGATGCAGGTGAACAAAATAACATTGTTTCTGTTTGTTCTTTTCGCTGTATTTAGTTGAGCTACCCTTCCCCATGGTGAATAGGTAGCGCTCAGAAGGGGCTGACTGGGAATTGAGAATAAGTTACAGAATGGAGGGAATACAACATAATATCGCCCTCTGTAAAATACTTTTTTTTTCATGGTTTTGGAGTGAAGGGGTCTCAGTATTGATTCTCTCTAAAGTCCACTTGCTTGATTTGGAGGTTTCTGAGTCTTCTGAGTGGCTGAAATGGCTTGATGATAGTTTGAATAGACTTTCCGAGTTTTTTTGTTCGACAGTTGGATGTCTGAAAAGGAAGGGTTTCGGATCTCCTTGGGCACTAGCAGAGCCCAAAATGTTGGACCCATGGACCCAATGGACCAACAGAAACTGAGGTCACAACATGGCAGTGCCCATCCCTTCACTACTGCGTCGCATGCAAAACAGAGATCTCCATCCGCAAGAGCCACTGGGATCTGGAGATTGGTGGCGCCAAAACTATTGTGGTGATCTGGGTGGGCAACCAGGGATTCGCAAGTGATTTCTACCCTGCGGCGTCATCAAACATGGCAAAACATGAGAAATCGCCTGGACATGAGGATTGTAAGGGGAAAATCGTCGCAGTAAATCGGGGATGTTGGATGTTCCATGCCATCTCCGATTGCCCGAGGTAATCCATATACAACTGGGGATATTCCATATACAACTGGTCAATCATATGATTCCTAGCCACTTACTAGTTGGGATGCATCCGCAAAGTGGGAGCAAATACTGGATCATGATGGCTACCGTCCGGTTCCTCAAACGTGGCTGGCTGAAAAATCCATGATGATCGTGCTGAAAAATTGTTGGCCAGTCGGCTGGAAGCCCAAACATCAATGAGTGGGCAAAGACTATGACAGCAGTTGCTGATCATCCTCTAGCTTCAAGGATTATCCCAGATCAATTTCATAACACACGCGGGGATCAACGTTGCAAATGGGAATTTCATGGTATGGATTGCCAGTGATGATTGCTGATTTCTGTGCCCTCATGTAATACGGAGATCTGGCACGGGTTCAACCACTGATTGCAGCCTTTAATCATCGCCCACACTGCAAGGGCCTTCTTGGGCCTTCTGGTCGTTGCACCCCCCTGGACTCAGGGTTCAATGGTATCTTGCTCGAGTCACCTCGCAAATCAAGCGGTTTGGTCCTCAGGTTGATGGTTTTGTCCGGTGGTCGTACACTACCCAATATTATCATTGTGGAAAACATGGGGTATAAATAAATGAATCGATCAAATTGATGAATGCTGGTTGATTGATGATTTTTGTTGAGCTATATTACCGGCTTTCAGCATAAGGGGATTCCCATAGCCGGTGAAGTGGGAACCCCTGTGAAAATAATGCTGCCTTACTTGGACACTCCTCAGGCAGCGTCACATCTCGCAGAATTCGTCCAAGGAACAACATGGATTCATTATCCGCATGCTTGTTGAACATCATGATTGTTTGTGAGTGTTATTGTTGCGTGTTCCATATACCACTCCAGTGAATCACACACACGACATGTATTGCCACCCACATCTTTGGTGGTGAAAGCCTAACTTTACTGCGATGTTGGGCTATGTCGCTTGTATTCTGATGTTGAAGCTTAAACTCGCACGTTTTTTGTTACTGAAACCGCATGTTTGTTTGCCGATTTGTTCAGTCTTGTGACTGAACATCCTTGAGAACTGAAATCTTTGTCCGCGTCCTCGAGGATTGCATTCTGAGTCTTGTTGATTTTGCCCCATCTTTGTCTAGTTCCAGCTGAGCTTGATTTTGAGTTGGTTATACCATTTTCCCTCCGTCTTCGGAAGATCATTTTGTAGAAAAGTAAACAGCGCAGGGAACAAAATGGGAGGTTTAATACACACAACCTGGGGCAATGGGCAGACCTACACCCAACTCTTCCTTGGGTGTGCATCCCACTTATTAAGTGGTCTAATAATCCAAACATATATATATATACATAGTATATATATAAATATAATATATATATATATACATATTATATATATACATCATTATTTACAATTATGCACAGGATATATATCTACAACTATAGAATTATATATATGAGGGGCTTTCAAAACCCCGTCAAATAGAATATGTGGAGGTTGAAGATGGCTCAAAGAAACCAAGGGTCCAAGTAAGTGAGAAAATGAGGGTCGCGCAAGATAGTTTTGGCCTGCTGACAAAATGGGATGCACCCCGAACCGTTGGATATCCCCACATGTTGTTGATTAGTATACTTTTTTCCAGTATCCGATATGTATATATAAATATACATATACATATATTAAAGATGCATGTCAGTATAATCTTCATTTACATAGCCCATGATATTCCACTACATGTCCGTTCTTCTCATAAAATGCCAGCTTTTGTGGGTTTACCACATTTATTATCCCATACATCCCCATTCCCTCAAGCATATTCCCATCTATCCCCATGAGATAATTTGCTATCCTCATAGTCCCATTGGTCCAGTATTCCAATTTTCCTGGCCCATATGCTCTGTGTAGAGCATTTACATCCAAAAGTCACCCAGTCATGTTGGCAAATGAAATTACATATACCATACGCAGAGAATAGGGTAGGTAAATCCCAACCAGGTGGTACCCCTAGCTATAAGTTGGCGTTGAAAGTCTATCAACAATACATATGTCTATTATACATGATGTGACATGTTCATAAATCCTGGTTAGCCTAGGCATAAACCAACTTAGCTAACTCTGGGCCCCACCTTGAATGTTTCATACAAATTCATTCATTTTTTTCGGTGTATTTTTGGTGCTGAACGCCAGGTTGGACTCTTCTCCGGCCCCGCGGCCCAGCACGAAGAAACGCTTCGAGGTCACTTCAGCACTGACCATCAATGATTGAGTTGGTCAAGAAGTGAATGTTGAGATATCATTGCACGATTTTTTTACCACCCGGAAAAACATATCCTAATTGATATCGCATGTATCGCGATGGACACAGTGAGTCCAAGCAGTCTGAGTGGTGGTGCAGCATGTCCGACAAGGGGCGAGTTGGTGATGCCAAATTTGGCATGTTGACCAACAATACTGCGACATATTACCAGTAGATCAACAAATATATTGGTTGGTATGAAAATAAGGTACCCTCAAATTTGATGTTTGATATTTTGTTTCTGAAGTATAACATTGTTGTTTTGGGGGGTATACCCCATTTTCAGAAACCAAAGATGATGGAATTCCCAATTTTCCCAACCATGTTTGATGGTTATCAGCAAGAAATCGAAAAAATGATGGTTCCCACATGTTCCCACCTCTTTGTTTTTTCGATGTTTTCAGAGAAAATCTGCAGGACAACTCAAAAAAGGGGGTAGCCCTAGTTTCCTGTTCCCTTAAATTCATCCATTGAATGGCATATTTGTTGTTCATGTTAAATCCCCAGTTCCCCTTGTTCAATCAACTAAATCAGGTTGTTGATTGGTAAATCTGCGGTGTTTTACACAACAGCCCCGCAGCCCACATGAACCGCAGGAGATTCAGCATACCTTGCAGGAACTTCTAGGCGGAGCATGAACAAGGGATGTGTCGAGCATGAAGACTGTAGGAGCATCAACCAAAATTACCATGAGAAATTGGGATATATTGGATTACAATGGGATATATTGGATTATAATTGGGATTATTGACATTATTCCCATGATATTTCCCATTACAATGGGATTATAGTCGGACTATACTGGGATATTAATTGGATGATTCATCAGTTGCAAGGTGGTGCCCCGGTTCGTTAACCAAGTTGGTGAACAGCTCACTCCGTTTAGGGGTTATGACCCATAGATCTATAGTCTTCAACAGACATCACTCGGGGGGGCACCACCAAAAATGGGGATGGTGACGCGATTTTTTTCAGCATCGACAGATGGGATTCCAGCCAAGGAACTTCTTGATGTCATTGGATGTTGAGGATAAATCATATTTATTCCCACCAGCAGTTACATACAATATATATATATATGGTTCCCACCATATATACAGTACATAATTATATGTGTTCTTTTGGTATAAGAGCTAATGCCTTGTTTCAGTGATATTTGTTGTTCCTTGGGATGATGATATTCTATGAATTGCCAACCATTGCCGGACCCGGACCCGGACTGGAGTATGTCTGGTAAGGCGTAGATTCAGTAGATTTATCTCCTTCTTGGACCATGTAGGTCACAAAGACTGGCTAGTGATTTTGCAACAACGTGAGGGCAAAAAAGGGAGTTCCCTTTTGTGATTTCCAGGGGATCCCAGCGTTCAGGAAACATGTATTTTTCACAGCTTAGTTTCATGCTGGAAACGCAGTGAGGGTACTCACTTTTTTGGACTCAGAATCATACAATGTGACCCAACGATCCCCATTTGGGATGGTTTCCACTACCCCTGTCTGGATGGTTCATGAGATTGAGTTTACAAGGGTTACTTTGAGTCCACCTCTCACATGAAATGGATATACACTTTGGTAATTTAGTATCGCTATGGAAAATCACCATTTTTCACAGGTTTCGTCATATGTCAAAGGGGATTCAAGGGGCCATTTTTCATAGGGATGTTAAATCACCAGAGGGTATCAAGATCCATTTACTGACCACCCCACCTCCGGTCAGGAGGTGCCGGAATCAACGGGCGAAATGAGGCGCACTGAAACAAGGGTTGGTGGTTTCATATGGGGGTTTCTTAAAATGGGGCATCCTCCAAAAACCATGGGTTTCAATACTAAAATGATCTAAAATGCTCTAATTTAGGACGATTTGGGGGTACCCTATTTTCGGAAACCTCTATATATGTTGACATGTCCATCCCTAATGATTCAAGATTTTGATATTTTTCAAAGGCCTTGCAAAGGTGGATGGATGGCCACAGGATGCACCACTCCTTGTGGAAGTTTCTCACCCCAATTTGGAGAGTGCTAGCTATGCCAGCTACGCATCGTTTTTGAATCAAGGTGATGACCTAAAAACGATCTCTTTTGGGTTGACTTGACACCTTCAACAAACCAAAAAGGAGATGGTTGGACCATCTCTGTCATTAGAAGTCCCAATGAAAGATCCAGATCGGCAGGACTGGTGTTTGTTGCTCTTCCTATTTGATCACGGTACAGGTGCTTGCCCAAAAATTGCTTACTTATCCAAACATTAATGGTTGCTTGATATTTTTTGCCGAGATCCTCACCCAACATGTCCGTAGATCTTCCCTGTTTGAGTTCAAGAACCCCCTCTGGGTCAAAATGCAAAATGGTACACCCCACAATGGGATGAGATTGAATGGTCCAGAAAGCAACTAACCAGTCAAACCATGTCAAATTATACGACTTAAGTATATATATATATAGAGAGATCAACAAGTAAGTAGAGACTTAATTCATATATGGGTGTATATATATAATTATATATATATATAGTCATATATAGATACCAAATATCAATTGGATCCCCAACAAACGCCTCGGCGGCCGCAGGATTTCAGTACCCTCTCGATGACCGGGTTACTTGGTGAAGACACCTGATTTTGGCCAAGAAGCAAAAAAACATGGAGTTAAGAGGGGAAAATTGTGATTCAACATGATAAAACCAACAACTGTGGGATTCCATGGATTGGTTGGAGGGTAAATCTGCAGGAACCATCAGGTTTTTGGCCCCAAATATCAACGTTTCCTGCAGAGGTTACCTTGAACATCCATGAACCAATTCTGGGAACAGCCTTTAAAGTCGTTTCCTGTTTGCCCAATTTGCTGAAATTTGGCCGAAGCAAAGTGGGAAAGTTTAAGTTGTCTCATTTGACCTACTTGTTTTTTTTTGGGTAAACCATTCAATGGACTTCCAAGTTCCGATGATTCAATTTTGACAGTAATGTGGTATTCACATGTATTCACTCGATTGTAAGATATTATAAACCATCCCCAAGTGATCAGCATTTTAATGGGTGCTATCATCACCACCCAATCACTGGGTAGGTTTATGGCGGCCTGGCCGGCAGCTCCCCCACCATGCTTTGATGCTGGCTATTGGCCAGTTGCTTTGTTGTGTGGCTGTGTCTGAAAACAGGGCATAGCGGTATAGCCATGCCACGAAAATAATGCTTTTAATTGAAACATGATGATAAACCAAATTTGGCGTACCCCTTACTCAGACAAAGCCACAAAACATACCTTTGAAGCAGTGGAGAAAACAAACAACTTTCCATACCATACATTACGATGCCAAGTAGTATATAACCCCCAAAAAGATAGAACCCTGATGACGGTCATATTGTCAGAAACGCCTATCTCTTGGGGTGTTACTATAGCCAGGTCGAGCAGCCATGAACTCTCGAGCTTTCGGAGTCTCCAGGCGGCCGGGGTGTGAGGAAATGGGAATGGGATGTTCAAAGGTAAATCACCATACATATCAATGGGAATCACCATTAAATCCTATGAATATATTTAAACTCAATTAAAACTCATCCATTAGCATTTTCCATTCTTAACCATGAGTGGGATTTTAAATGGCATGTTCATGGGAATTGGTGCTGATTTCACATTGATATTGGTTCACGGAGCAAGGTAATGTAGGGAATCAACAGAGAATGTAGCAAGTGATAATGGTGTATTCCCCCAAATAGCAATTTTAATAGGGAAAACAATGAGCTAGGTATTTCCAATCTGCTTCCATTCATAGCGGAGCTTCGTTCAGTTGATCTTAGCGTAGTTCCAGGACGTCTGCGGAAGGGAAAACAATGATAAACCAAGGGATTTGGGGGTAACGTATTTCCAGACAATCCCATATTGACGAACATTTGGAAATGGATGTAGAACAAAAATCACCAGATACAGAGAATGGTAGGGCGAGCAATCAACCATAGAGCAACCTGAGAGTATCACAAACAACATTTATATAATGGTGTTACTCCCGGCAGGCTAACAAAAATGTTGATTCACACAGGCACAGGTACAAATATTAAATGGTGTCAATCAATAGTGCCATCATGTGCCATCACTCCAATGAAATCCCAACTAAACCGTACATGGTATCCCAAAATCAACAGATCCACCAGAGTTTCTGGTTGTGTTTATTGTTTGGAGGAAAACATGGTTGAGCGGAAAACATGGGGATGCCTAGCAAGAAGACATGTTGCAACATGTAAAGATGCTACGTGTGTGGCAAGCAAATGTAACGTGTGAATGATACCACAAATGAAAATCTGGCTATTGCCAAAACGCCAAGTTTCGTTTGTATCTATAACGATTGATCTAGAGCATTATCGCCGTATTTTTGATACGCCAACTGTGCGGCAACTTCATCCGTGTGGTAGATTTGTTCGCTGTTGGGCCCATTTTTGGGGTGTTTTTTTTTCCTACGTATATGCATTCTTTTAGATTGTTAGGGGACCCAAATTCCATCCCCGAAGTCAAACATTTGCCCAACTCTTTATGCGATTATCAATATATCGATAACAATGGAGCTGCCTTCCCCACAATTAACATAGACCCTGCCAAATAGAGGTGTTCGAAGTTCAAAGATTAGTTTGAACTAAACAAACAAACTATTGACACGATCCATGTATTTGAGGATATCACTAATCTCCCATTAATTCCCTATACTAAATCTCAGGATATCTTTATGTTTTTTCTGGATATCCCTATGAATATGAAATCCCTATTCTATCCCACTTTACCCTCCAGAATGATATCCCTTTGAAGATTCTAACACCCATTCAACATGAAGAACAATCTATTAACGCTCTAATTGATTGTGCACCAATTTGAACCCCAACGTGTGGCCCAAAGGTGTCCTGGTGTCCCCGGGTCCCTACAGGCCATGACAGGGCGCACTGCAGATCGCCCCTTGGACCGCGGCCAGGTGGCATCGAAAAAGACTGGGGAAGTTGATAGATGAGTTGTTTCACAACTAGGTTAAGTAGGGTGTATGGTGATTCTAACTGTAGTTGGAGTTTATCCACCAACTTATACTGGTAAGTGGGGATTTAAGGGATACTTGGTGGCTCATCCCACGAATCGTAAGTTGGTTAGATTCACCCCAGTAAAACAAGAGGATGAACCGTGCAAAATTCCTCACCAACAAAACCCAGGGATACAACCTATACTTACTAAGTGAAATGAGCCACTGAGTATGCTATAGTTTTTGAATCTATGTGATATTTATATAATCTCTAGGTCAGCCCGGTTGGATCTTTGCTATTGGGAATACACAGAAAAAAAATCAGAAAGGCGTGCTGTGAGCCCGTGTGTTTTTGGGGGTTTGTGATCTACATATATTCCCAACATGTATTGCCAAGCACAGGCTTACAGCATTCCCTCCACATTCATTCCAGTTGTTTACATGTCTTCCATATTCTTTCCAAATTATGTACCAAACTGATTGGCACTCTTTACGTGTAAAGTTATGACAAAGCCGGCTGGATTTTCGGGGCACGCAGGCAGTAGTACGACATACCCAAAGTGACTAGCTGAGAGATGGGAGCAAGTATCCCTTTATATCTAGTGATTCATATGGTACATGATCCCGTTCCTGTAGCTCAATATACCCATGTTGCTTGAAACAAATGACCATGTTGGTTTGTCAATAGGATAGCAATTACTTTTTTGGTGTACCATGTTTCTGGACACACCCACATTGGTCATTTGGTTGATACTGGTTGATGTTTCTTGGAGAATGAGTGCTACCCTTCGAGGACAGTTCGCCGACGAAAAGCAGATACTTGTACGTGTTTGTGTGTTCCCTTCCTCATAACTGTCAACTGGCAACAGTAGAATTCATCCCTATGAACTTTCAGGATTAGCTCACCAGACATCAGCCGGATATCAGGGAATATTCCAGGGCTGTGGCTGAGGGATATCCCAATACGAACAAAATTGGATATCCCAATACGAACAAAATCTTGATATGTTTTGGTCCAAACATAATTTTTCCGCACCTGCTTTTTTTCTACAATCTCCCGGTTAGCTTGGAATGGGGATATGCTCGCCACTTCTAAAATGATGTTGCCGCCAGGCAAAAGTGGTGCTGTCCAACTTTAGCTGGATCAGTTTCCTGATACCTTCCGCAAATCAAACATGACACTCAAAAGTTGCCTACTTATATGTGTTGTTCCTATCAGAACCTCCATTTATAGGCGATTTTCCATTGCCATGTTTGATCATGTTTCATTCTCAGAGGTTAAACAAATCAGAATAGGTAACCCACCGACACCCCTCAATTCCTAACTCGCAAAGTAACAACATGCTTCCCTCAAGTATGGCGATGTTTCATCTATGGATAACTGACTTGACTCCAAGCAGCCCGAGCGTGCAAAACGGCTAGTAGCGGACAAACCACCATTCAAGTCACTAGATTGTGATGATTTGCCTGTTCAGCAAGCCATTTACAAGTTGTTCGGTTACAAGAGCACCTAGCTTTCACATGCTTTCACCAGAACGCAGGGTATAGAATCTTCAAAAATTGGATGATTCATACTGATTCGATCAAGTGCACCTGTCAAAATTTGATCCGAGTTTTACTCCCACCTCAGTTTCTCCTCCATTTTCGTTCGCACATTCATTCGCAGCCGAGGATCCCAGGACTTGTTGGAGGTGAGGGGTGGGCACAACGACTGGTGAATGGTGGTAGCAGGTGGTAGCATGGATGTTTGTTTGTTTTCTTTCTGGGATATGGCACTAATGTCTTCATGGAATGTTTGAATATCAATATATCCGTATGACCCAGTCGGGTAAGACAAGAATTTTATAACCACATCTGAAAAATTAGAGAGATCAACCAACAGATATGCAGGTACAACAAACATTCACTTGGGGAATGCTACACTAACAATTGTGAGACTTCAACAACCAATAGGTGGGGCTTGAACCAATCAACAGATGGTGTTTTTTGAGGTGGGCCAGCCTGGAATGAGGACACCTTTCAGAAACAAAGGCAACAACCTACGAACGATTGGGGTCTGCAGATTTTCCATGATGTTCCTATTGGCATGATCCATTTTGGTATTCTACCTACAGAAACTCCTAAAACGATAGATAATGAAAACATATGAAAACTTTACCGCTATTTTCTGGCAGGATTTTCAACCACAGTTCTTTTCTTTTAATTTTATGGCAAGAATTGCCTACAAAAAATCCAGGAAATTCTTCCAGGATGCCTGTACTTGTGTACAACAACGTGTCCCAAGCCCAGCCCAATTTCTCAAACCCCGCAGGGCAGTAGGGGAAGAGCTCCCACGTCCGGACCTTGGGTTCCCAGCTGTGAAGTCAAAATATCTGTATGGAACTGGGCTCAATACGGATAATTACTATCCACTTATATCCACTTAGCAATTTAGCAATATGGTTCCAAACTCATGTTGGTTTATTTTATCAAGGATTGTACTACCTAATGATCTGATGTATTGCTGATTCTCATAATGCGTGAACTGAAAATCCCGTTCTTAACCAACCAGGATTGCATGGGATGACACAGGGTTTTGAACACTGTCAATATGGGGATGAGCCAACACAGCATCCAGCTATACCACCCAGTTCGCTGTGAACAGAAGAGCACCAAGGTTGTAACCCAACAGCAACATACTGGGGAACACTATTGTTAGGACCCATTTAGTAAGTGGGATGCACATCCAAATAGAAAGGTGGCTACTTACACCTTTTTGACACACCTCATGCAGAACTAAATTGACCAACGCACGGTAGTCATCATGTTGGTCAGCTTTTGTTTCCATGCGACGCAGAAAAAATATGGAGAGATGTTCAAAAAGCATTCGCAGATATCTGTGGGAGTTATAAATAGCAAAATGACGTCACTAATGAAGGAGAAACAAGAAGAACCACCCATTTGGGACTAGTTGGAATCCCACCTTTGTCAAAATGGTGAGTCATTGGGGATGGTGGATCTGGCTTTGTTTTACACACATCATTGGGATGACAACCGATAGAGGGATTCTCCTAAAATGGCCAAACATTTCTATCCCGACATGGAAGCTGCCTGGGATAGGACGAAATGGCCACTTGGATCATCCGAAAGTTGAATCTTCGATGCCACAGTCAACTGATATGAACTCTTCGATATTTATGTTGAACTTAACTTCAATGACCCTGTTTGCTTGTTTCCTTGTATCCATCCATTAATTATCAGCGTTTTTGTTGCGTCAAATTCAATCACGTTCTGCAAAATGATATGGATATTTCTTGATGAACTTCCCTTCTATAGCACTATTCTTGCGTTGCCTCAAACAATTCAACTTTCTCAGTTTCCAGGCATCAATCCCCATGAAACCTACAAAAACCATCACCACTTAGTGTTGGATGTCATTGATATCATCCCAGTTTGCAGATCGGGTGCAGCTCCCCTCAGGTGGCCAGGCCATAGGGGATCCAAACTTATGGTACAAAGGTTCACCATGGCAGTGTTCTACCCACAGAAACAAACCCAAGAGCTTTTTGATATCCGCCAAGTTCGCGATTTCTCAGACGTCCACATTCTAGCAACCAAAGATAGAATCGCAAAATCCTACCAAGAGTCGTAAAATTACAGTTCTATCTTTGTGGAGATTCATTTTAGAGATAATTACTCTGTTTTATAGATATCCCACAGATGTCCCGCAAATTCTGCAATATACCCTAATTATATTTCACTCTGTTTCCGTGTTCTACCCATACGGTTTGTCTGAAAATGTGGTATCCCTAAATCCACTCATTAATCATCATTTCCCCACTCACACTGCCATGGCAGTATGCCATGGTGTCCCAAATATCCGATTGTTGGTTACATATCTCACTATATTTCGCTATATGTCCTACTATTAACTACTGTATATAATATATACCCTGCAAGTCGAAGACTATTAAAAAAACCGTCTTTTCCAAAGACTATTGTTTGGCACTGTTGGGTGTGGTTCATGGGTTCCTGGAGGATCAAGGGCATGTAGCATGATTGATGGTACGTTTGGAACTTATCAGTTGAAATTCAATCTGTTTAAGGGATAATCAGGATGCTCAAGATATTTCAAGATCAAAAGAATCAACCAAATCAATTGAATGAAATAACATGTGGTCAGAGGTGCTGAGGTGGGTCAGGTTTCACAATGTCTCGGACTTTCTTAGGGATTCCAGTTTGCAGCTGCGCTACCTTTTGCGCCATGGTGTGATTGGCTGGTGCGACCCTTACTGAATCAGAATCTGGGCTAAAAAAAACAATCAGGTCGTGATTTCTTTTGAATCGATGAGGTCCTCAAACGGTATGATTTGACATATGGCTGACCCAATTTGCTCTAGATTTCCTTTGCCCAGGACTGGCTGATGATACCATGAAGAAAGCGTTATCTATGAGTGGGATGCTTATTGATGACCGCAATCTTTGTCCAAAGTGTGACTGACAATCATATATGTCAACCACACACACAACGTTACAATTGTTTCAAGCAATGGCACAACCACCCAAGCCAGTCACTGAGTCGAGGCGATGAAATCTTGGAGGATGAACTAGAAAGACGTGCTGCTACCCCACAACATGGAGGCGCCATCCTTCCCCCAAGCTGTGCCAGCTTTGCATTCACCCATTTAGAGATGTGCTGCAATGTAACTGATTTGCAACAGAGCTCATTTGTCCATGTGACATCATGGCACTGGTGTAGATTTTGGCTTCAACTCCTTTTGAGGGGTGTGGAGTACATGCCAAAGGGTCGATCCAAACGGATGAACCCTGCTCGGCTTGCGCTTCTGAAGGCCGGCCCTTTTGTCACTCCAGTGTGTGAAATCTAGCAAGTGCAACTGTCAGCTGCAAAGTCGAATTCCTATTTTCTCAAGTTCAAATTCCACCACAATAGGCAAAGCTGAAACGAAAAAGCTTACTTAAATCGCGCCATCAATTTCCTGCCAGGAGTTCTATGAAGACTTTGCGGCGCCACATCAAATCAAGAAACGACGCCAGGAGCTGAAAGCTGAGCGTGAGATTACTGGCTCCTCACTGAAGGCGCGGTGGAATTTGCACGTGTAACTCTGCCAAAAGCTATATTTTCAGATCGGCACCATGTCTTCAATCTACCTTGAGATACATTGTCAAAAACTTTGAACTGGTGCACTGATCGATGTTGCATCAGCAGCTTTGGCCAATGAAACTGCATCGGCAGGTTTTTTCCTTTGTTTCGCTCAAGAAAGGAGAGGTCAACGAACAAACGGCCTGATGCCAAGTGTGGATAGAGCAACTGAATTTGATCCGCACTCGTGGAAATTGAACCGGAACTCGAACAGGTTGCAAATCCATTTGCTTTGCTTTTGCATGCCCAAGGTAGAGATTGACTGCAACTATCATTTCGCAGTTGCCTACTTGGCAAGCTTTGCTGATGACCTCCCGATCCAATGCGAAGTGGAGGAAACAGAACAATTTTTTCTCATTGTCATTGATTTGCAATCGCTCAGACCTTTCAATCTCCCTTCGAAATTTTGAATACGCAAGTTCACGCGCAGCTTGCAACACCAGGAGACACTATTCAATTTGAGCATCCAGAAGAAGCTGAACCCTACCTTTACATGCCGTGACCAGCACCGCGCCCGGGGCTTGGATATGGAAGCTCCATTCATAGACTAGTTGATTGAATGGTATTATTCGAATTCTAGACCTTACATGTCCAAATGTGTCTCCTGTTTGCTGCTGATCTCTGCGCTGTGTAGCTCATTTGAAGTCTAACTTCATCAGGTGTGGGCCGGCCGTGAGGCTGGCTTGAACAGGGCCATCCCCAGCTACCTGATGAGCAGGTTTCAGAAATCAGCCCGTGTCAGGCCAGGATAGCCTATTATGCTTTCCTCACAAAAGAGAAACAGTTTCCTCACATATTTATCATTGATCAAACCTTTTCAAAATTTGAAGATTTAGTAAGCCACCGTGGTAGGCATGTTTTTTAATGATGTGAGACGTGGGCAGGTCTGGTCACCACAGAATGGAGAACTTGAAGCAAATCATAGCTGAGAAGTTGAAGGTTAGATTCTCAGGTGCTCATTGCAAACAAATGTCAACGAACATGGCCATTTGCAATGGTTCTTTGATGCCAAGACTGTAAAGCTTTACTGAGTACTGTGGAGTTAATTTCCCATTCTCTGCTTTCATCAAGCAACTGCAGGAAGCCGGCAAGCTCGACGAGCGTGGCAAAAAGCGTCCAACTCGAGGGCCTGGCGTCGCAAGCAAGCACCGCAAGGCATAGATGATGACAATCACTATGCTGTAATTGTACTCAGAGCTTTCGATTTGTGCAATCATTTTTCCATTCCATAGATCACATCATCCTACCAGACCACTGCAAATTTTTGTTTGGTAAATGGCAAACTTTGCTTCAATGTTTTGACCCAGTATCAATATACCTTTCGCAGGTGGAAGCTGGATCCAAGATGGACAACCAGGAGACTTTGCCTGTAGATCCCAACGCAGAGGACATGGACGAGACTGACAATCAAGACCACGAGCATGAGGGTGCAGAAGAGGAGACACAGGACCCTGACCCTATTGTAGAAACATCAGCTGACGAGAAAGAGGATTTTAGTGACATCTTTGAGTGTGTGCCAGAGCACGAAGTTGAAGCTGCCCCAGACCATGGACCTTCAGGTGACGTTCCCAAAACAAAGCCGAAGCCTCGTGAGGTTTCAGATGCAGGGGGTTCAGAAAAGCAGCCGGATGTGACACATCCTGATCTGGCAAGTGAAGAAGAAGGACATGAGACCAAAGGGACCCACAAGGACTGTAAAGCACCTTTTCTCAATTTTGCTCTCAACTACTTGTCGCACAAGTTTCTGATTCCAAGCGATTCCAAGAAATTAGATTATTAAGCACAAAATTTCGCACACAATCAGATCTGACCCGACTTGCAGGACAACCCGCTTCTGCCGAAGACACCGGAAGAGTGGGCGAAGTTTTGGCCAGCAGTGCCCCCAGGAAGTTTGCGAGATCAAGTCAGTGAAACTATGGCCAAGCTTGAGTCCACTCGTGGTGGGGAAGATGAAGCTGATCTTCTCCAGGTAGTTTGCGTGTCTTTGTTTTTTCAGTGCTGTAGCCGGACCCACAGACTGATTGCCATATGCCACACATGCCCATGGGATGCATAGTACCAAAAAGTCCTAATGTATTGATGTCTGTCTAGGGTGGGCTGGGTTGGGTGGTGCTGGGAGGCGCAAAAGTCTTTGCGATCAGCTTGGCGGGCCACTGGAGATGAGGAAGCTGAGGACAATGACCGTGAGCTTGCAGATGAGCTCGCTGATGATGGTAAGAACCGGGGGCGGGGCAGAGGCAGGTCTAGAGGCAAGGCTCGGGGTAGAGGTAAGGGACGGGGCAAGGGACAAGGCAAGGGGGGGAAAGCAGCAGGGAAGAAATCAGCTGAGGATGCAGAGGGTGTGAAAGAAAACAAGGCTGAGGGGAGCGGGGCTGAACAGGTTGATGCTGATGATGATGCGGCCAGTAATTCTGCTGAACCAGGAACACCACCGCGGAAAAAAGAACAGGCAAAACGTAAGACCCAGCCCAAGCTGAAGATCAGGATGTCACCCAGGAAAAAAAGCCCGAAAGCAAAGAGTGTCAAACCAGTTACCTAGCGCAGTTGGGTTTTGCTGTTTTCATTTCTTCTTTCTGCCTTCAATCAACTGCTGCAAGCACAATGGCTGACCTGAGGCTCCACCACCTCCGAGGAAAAACGAAGGCCCCGTGACTGCAGAGGAAATGGAGGAGAATACGAAGCAGCAAAAGCAGTGGGCTCTTGAAGCCGAGAAGAAACTTGAGGAAAGACAACGTCTTAAAAGGGAAACTCAAAAGGATGTCCCCAAGTACACCAATGAGGCCTAAACTCAAAAGCAAGTTTGGCTTTTATGAAATGCAATGCAATTTTGTATGAGCCTAATTGCGTCGATCTATGATACAATACTTGGTGTGTAAAAATCTCATACCCAAGAAAAGTTCCCCGTGCCTGGAAGGTGGCAAAGAACGCGGCCGTTTTCAAGGAAGCTGCGCTTGAGCATTTCGATCCGCCAGAGGGCTTTGAGACAAGGAAGTAGCCGCCTCAAATCCCCGAGGCATAGATGATGATGTCAGGATACAATTTTTACGTGGAGCCCTTTGCAAAAAAAAGCATAGTTGTCAGGAAATCGGCAAATTCTTCAGACTCATGTAGCTGTGTTTTTTATTTGTTTGAGGTCTTTCACTCTGCAACCGCCAGATGACTTGCCAAGCCCTGCTGCCAAATGTGGTACAATCGGTGTCTTGCCTGGGCCCCAGCTATTGTTTGAATATCCATTGATCCTCACAAGATTGCAACTGCTTTGGTAGCTTTTCAGCTGCGCATCAACTTCAAACATTCATGTCATGTGGAGGCTCAACACTGCCTCTTTCTATGTGAGCCCTGTCTTGGACTCGGACCGGTTGGGCTATGTCAACAGGAAGTATCCCGATCTACCGGATCTTAAGGCACGACGTGTGGGGATGATGATTTCTTTCTTGGACTTGCCATATTTTCAAGGAATGATGACCCAAGACGATCCAAGATGTGCTAATTACATGTCAGCCAAAATCCCCATTTGAATCCATTGGCAGGTCAACTCAAAGCATGGCATTACTGTGAACTGGTCGCGCATGGAAGGAGTTGTGTGCGTCTGGACCTCATGTGGCTCCATGTGGCCTCAAAAAACCACCAGGTAATATTTTCACCAAGCCACTGGTTTTTCGTAGTCACCGCTCCTCAAGGTGGAAGATGGCACGTGAAGCCGCCGGATGGATGCCACCTTAGAGCCCGAGTGTTGCCAAGCAGTGTGGAGTGCAGGACCTATTGGCGCTGTTTGCCATGGGATCTTAAAACAACAGAAAACTTAGCCTTGAAACGCCGATGTATCCTCATAAGCTATCCATGGCTGTGCCCAAGCTGGTTGCCTGCTGAAATTTTGACTCAGTACGTTTGCCATGTCGGCACCCATTTGGATTTTCACTTAGACCCCGCTTCCGACTTTCAACTCCGTGCAAAAATAGAAGCAGCTGAGTTGTGACTCTCTTAGCTTCAAACACAATGTGACTTGAAGATTCAAAAAGGTTAACAGTTGAGAAAAATCACTGGAACTCTTTTATTTTGCAGCCATTTTGGAAAAAGGCCAGGTCAAATCCGGAGTTTGCAGCTCAGTCACTATGGCGAAGTCTTCGCCGCTTTGCCTTTCGCGGAACGCAGTCAGAATGCTGCTTTGTTTTGGCATACCGTTGGTTCTGTCCCTTGATTGCGATGGTCGGTTGATTCGTGAAGTCGGTGTGAAATGCTTTAGCCTGTCATTAGTGCTACTTTCCGGTGCCCACTCAGTGTGCTCGCCCTGGATTGAGGATTCACTGTGCTGACTACGTGAGCCAGCAGCTGGCACCATCTTCTGTGGCAGCTGAAAGGGCAGGGGGCTAAGCTTTTGTCTATCAACACCACTATGGCCATGTCACGCCAAAAGCTTTGCTAGCATGTTTTCTAAGAACCTCTTCGGGGTCGACTTCTTTGCGGGGAAGGAAAGCGTCTACCATGGCCTTTGCCAAGCCCTCAAGTTTGCAGGTTTGTGTGAATTTGTTTGGTTCTGTCCTGTGTTCCCAATCCATCCCCCCAGATCATGGCAGTCCGAACACTCTCTCACGCCGAGGCTCCATTGGTGCCCGAGCGTCAAGGGCTCGGATATTGAAACAGGTGCAGCGCAGTTCATCAATGTGAAACAGCTTACCTAAGCCGTGCAAGTATGCAAGAATTTCAAGACTAAACTCCAAATCAAGTCCCAGAACGTGTTTATTTAGCCGAGGGCCTACTTTGAAAAGGATCTTCATCCTTCGGACGACATTCTCTCCACGAAGCTTGCTTGCAGTAAGAAACATGTGATTTGCAAAATGCTGAAACGCCAGCTTAAATTGCCCAAAATGCATCAAGTGCCAGCAGTTTAGGAAAGGATTTCTACGATCGGTCGCTCTTACTCTCTGAGTGAGAGAGGATGGTGTCCCCCATGGAGGGCCGCCATGTGGATCATTCACTTGGCTGAACAGAGGAACGTCAAAACGAACTCTTGAGAAACCATGGGGTGATTTATGTCAGCCAAGTGTGATTGTAGCCAATGCGTTCCTAGATTGCAAATTCGGTCATATGTGAAAACATGTGAAATCAATATCAAAAGAAACGTAGATCATCTCGGATGATAGGTTCCAGGTGCAGGCCAAAGTGCTGTCAGTGTTTCGAATCGATTGCAATCATCACCTAAGCTTGAAGTCAGCTTGAAACCCAGGATCATTTCTCGATATGCATTGGTGCTGGCATTGGCGGTGGCCAGATGTGTTTACATAGTGGTCGAGCAGCCTCGCAACTCAATCATGCCCTATCTACCATGGTTCCAAGAGATGGCCGTGATTCTTCGGAGTTTTGGAATCAAGTGGGATGACTGCAATTTGTTGCTTCCTTATTTGATTCTATTTAGCAAAAACATGTGCAAATGGTAGTGACAGTCATGGCATGTATATGAGCTGGATTTGCAACAGCACATGTTGTTTGGATACTTTTCAGTGCTTTTCGCTGCACTTAGTTTTATGGGTTGCTTTGGAGCTAAAACCCAGAAGCCGACGAAATGCTTCGGATCAGCGTCGGAGACTCAAGGTAAAATTGTCCTGAACAAACACAAATGATAATGCACACATTGTCTTAAATACGGATCCAGAATCTGGATCGGATGATCGATCCTGGAACCCTTTGGGCTGTGATTTTCCTTTCGGCATTTACTGCTGTAAGCTTCAGTCCAAGGCACCGTCTGCCAGCAAAATTCTGACGCAATGCCGCAGCTAAAGCATAGATGCTGCAATCCAAGGCCTTGGCTGGCTCTTCTTTACACCAAGCTGACCAAGAAGATCAGGCAAAGGCTTGCGAGAAGGAGGGTCTTTCTTGTGAAACGCTACAAGAACAAAGGAGGTCAATCCAAGGTGTGCCTTGACCCCATGAAATTGTCGGACTGAGTTTGCTCTATGTTTCCAAACCTTTGCTCCCACGGCTCATGCATGCAAAACTGCATGTACACTGTTGCCCTAGGTGCGGAACACGTTCTCTCCGCCAGAGCCAAACTTATCCTACACGGTATGGAAAAGCCGTGGCCAAACATCACCTGAAGCATGTTGTTTCTTGGATGGAACATTGTCACGGATGTGTCATGAATCGATGGAGCTGAAATTTCAGGAGAAATCTAAAATCGTAAAAAATGCATGTTGAACCAAATGCGTGTCAAATTTTATTGATCATTCACCATTCATGCCGGTCTTGAGGATGGCCATCGTGGGGCTTTGCGTCAGAAGCTTTACGAGGGTGATGTGGGCCCACAGCTACCAGATTTGAAGACCCTGTTGAACAATGTACCTTGCATCAAAAATGTCGAATTCCAAAGATTCCGTGCTTGACCCCATCTTCAATCCAAAAGACCTCTCTATCGGTTTGTAGCTCTTGTCCATCATCTCCTTTTCTCCACTCCTAAGGCGAAGCAAGCGGATGAGAGGTGGTCCCATGCCAATCTGGACCCGATCAAGCAGTTTCTGAGGGATGAGATCAAAAGGGGAAGGTACAAACCCACTTTTTCTAGTGGCCTGTGAAATGTCACTAAGCCATGGGAAACTTGTGCCAAGTGTTAATTTGGGCTGCGCAAACTTATTGGGCATGGCTCCTACCAAACCTTTGCCATTCAGACCTCTTGGGATGCCATGCGTGTGTCTAGACCACCAAACAGAAACTGGAAGGGTGGGCGCGGGCTGTGTCCATGAAAGTTTTTGCCCCGAAACAAATGAGGTCGTGGAACAACCCACTTCCATCAAAGTCGCTTGCAAAATGCAAATAAATCGACAACATGAGGGCTTTGGAAAAATGGAGCGTGGTCCGAGCGTGGTCCGAGCGTGGTAAAGCTGTTTTTTGGCGTGGTAAGTCTATTGTTTCGCGTGGTCCCACCGTGGTCCTGACCCCCCCAAAATCAGTGAATTTCACTCACAAGCACAAATGTCGAATCTGATCCAATTTGGTGGTTTTGGACCCACAGAGGTAAACAAAACAAATAAGCATTTGGCTTGACTTCGGAGGTGCTGCCTTGCAAAGGCCTAGACGCCCTGATGGTTTCACCTGAAGTAGAAAAAATCATGGCTGCAGCTAAGCTGCGTGCTGCGAGAGCAAAGGCTTCTGAGACTTCGGAAGCTTCTCCCGCAAGCAGTTCCTCAGCTGGTTTTGGTCTGCTCACATGGGGCCTTCTGTGGGGAGCAAGAAGATGCCGACAAAATTTAATTGCAAATATTTCAAAGTTCTGTTTATTGGAAACGGTATACTCTCTTCTCAGACATTGCCACCACATGTGACACCTGTCCTGTAGATATTCTTGAGTCCAAATTAGGTGGTTTCCTGCAACCTCTGGCGTGTCTTTTTGGCATGCATGTCAGGCTCAAAAGAAACTCTGGACAGTCAAGCGGACGCGCAGTCCATGATAACCCACAAAGAAAGGGAGTTTAGAAGGCTGTGGCAGCTGAAGTCGGAATCGCTGAAAACACCGGAAGACAAAGTGAGACGGAAGGGATCCAGAATCAGTGTGACCTCGTCCACCGCTGATACTGAAAAAGATGCTGAGAGTACACCCAGGTATGTGAACAATGACCCGGACAAACAACCTGAGATTGAGGACTTGAAAGCCATGGCAGCCGGTGCCCAGGAGCCTGGCGATGATGCGCCGGAAGCCCCATCTGAGGAGGAGACAAAGAAGAAACCAAGTTCAACACGTCCACCTACCAGCAAAGCTGCTGCCAAACCAGCGGCGAAAAGAGCTTCGAGGCCAGCAGTCCCCAAGAGCAAGGCTGCTAAGAAGAAAGATGCTGCCAAACGTGAGACAGCCCCGAAGAGGAAGGCTGCAGCGAAAAAGGAACCTAAAAAGGTCACTCCTACTGTGTCAGCTGGGAATGGAGGAGAAGAACCGAAGCAGAAAGAACCGAAGGAGAAAGCCAGTGTGGTTGCAGATGGGAAGAGAAAAAGGGCTGATGAAGCACAGGACGCAAAAACAAAATTGCGAAGTACTGGGTCTACAGACTCAATCCCCTCTGTCCTGGCAAGAGGTTGCACCACTGACCAGTTCGCTGACGGAGATCTAGAAAAGATAGCTCGGGAAGCAGAAAATGCAGTGGACAGAGCACAGGCAGCTAAGAAGGCAAAGAAGGAAAGAGATCCTGTTCAACATGCCAGAAGGATGCGGTTTTACAGATCCCTTACGAGTGGGGCGCTTAAGTGTTATCAGCTGCAAAAAGCAAAACATATGTTAATCATTTTATTTCCAGGTCATGAAGGGGTCAGAAAAATCTTGCAGAGGTCACAGCAGTACATGGCCATCTGCGGGAATATCTTTGTGTACATGCATCGCTCACACCGTGTGCTTGAGGTGTCAACTCACCAGAAGAAGTGATTGAACTGGCAGCTGCAGCAAAGGAAGGCAATTCTGCCCAGTTTGTCGCATGCTGAAACTCAATGATATGGTTCAGAACATGTCAAGAAAATATGTCTCGATTGACGGAATCCAGTGTAATGCTTTACCAACCAGTTTTGCTTCAAAGACTCGAATGTCACCATGAAATAAAACATCACGTATGTGGGCGTGCCAGGCAAAGGAAAAAATCAAAAAATGGCTGTTCTCTTTGAGCAGTGGTTGAGCGCAAAGGAGAACTGGAGCCAAACAAGTTTGGTTCAGCGAATGACCCAAAAAACCAGCCACAAAAAACGTGGCGCCCGAAAGTGGATGACAAAGACGAAGATTCTCAAAAAGTACGACAACGACGTGTCAGCTTTTGAGGAGATTGTGGATCAGAAAAGTGAAGCTGATGGCACAAAGCGCCGTCACCCTGACCTGCCATCTCGCGATGACATGTGCCAATACCTCGTATTTGACGAGGCTGGCGAGCATGATGAGGAAGACACGTTGCTTGAATCGTTACTGCAGGCAACCAACAAGTCAAAGCACAAGAAGGGCAAGAAACGTCGATCTTCGTCTTCTGACTCTGACACCTCGAGCTCAAGCTCAAGTGAGTCAGGCAGCAGTGAAAGCAGTGATGGCAAGAAGGGCAAAAAGTCTAAGAAGGGCAAGAAGAGCAAGAAATCGAAAAAGTCCAAGAAGGATAAGAAGTCGAAGAAGGGTAAGAGCAAGGCTGCAAAGAAGAAGGCACGTGAAAAAGAGGCAGAGCGACAGAAGAAGAAGGAAGAAAAAGAAAAGGAGCGAAAGGAGGAGAAGGAAAGCAATGACAAGAGAAACGAAGCGAAGAAGGAGAGATGGGGTGCAATTCCTCAAGTAAACCTTTTGCACTTGTAGCAACCGACGCCGTGTCTCAACCAACATCATCATGATTCGTGATGATAACCTATCAGCAGGTTAGGCTGTCATTTGTGATTGAAAAAAATGACCTGCGACCCCACATCTGGTTTCCAATTCTAGCCTGCTTCACCAGGCTCTGACGGCACTGAATGCCAAGATTCAAGAAGTTGCGAAGAAGGAAAACAAGACAAAGCAGCTGTAGTATCCTCAGATTCTCGGGATGGCTCTCAGGTTTCACCACCTCGCTTCTATCTATATGCATGAATGATTCATGCAACGGTTAGCAATTTCCTGTTTTCTTCCAACTATTGAGATGTGATTTCAAGATATGATATGACTTTCAAACCAGAATTGCGCTTAGGACCCCATCAATATCTATCTGGCCCTAGCCGTGTTTTTGTTGGAACCGATGGATGCATGTACCCGTGGATTATTTTGGGAGCAGAGTCAAAGAATCAGAGACCCGGACAGCATCACAACTTGTGCATGTCCCAAAATTCGCTCTGTACAAGCCCATCAATTCCAGTTGTCTCTCCCTGTCAAACATCAAGAAAAAGAATCACTTTGCTAACGAGGATGTGCTAAGGTAATTGATTGCATTTTGTGGCCCGCAGAGATTTTAGTGGGATTGCTTTCCCTCATTGCCAAGGTCGCCATCCGTGCAGAAAGAAGCCCTGCACGAGCTGGCTGGTGTGAAGGGTCGCTTGACCAAGTGTCGTGCTGACCTCCAAGCAGCTGTTGATGTTGACGAGGTTCCTGCCGGGCCCGGGTGGCAAGGTCTGGCTACTAAAGGGAACATCAATCTCACACAAGATAGATAGCTTTTGCACATGAACATTTCCTGACAAGTGAGCCAGCCCACCAAGAATATGAAACACTTGCTTGTGTGTTGCCACTGCGTATATTCACAAGATTGCATGGTTATCGCAACATTTTTTTTGCGATCCTGAACCTTCCGCCACCAGCTTCACCATCCATGGTACCAAGCAAAATTGAAAGGATTGGCATGAACAACTGCCTCAATATTGCTTGAATTCAAATCGTGTTGGGAAGTCTTAATTAATGTCTTACTGGAATCTTTTGTTCTCTTATTGGGCTGAAGCACATTCTTGAAACTTCCAAAGTTTTACCACTATTTCACCCAGGGTGTGCAACATCCAACCCCATGGACACTCTCACGTGCAGTTGCTTGTGATGGTGGAGAAGACAAAGGCCGCACATTCGACGATCAAGGACATCAACGACTCCAAAATTCTCTGATTTTGAGATTCTGCACCGATGAGTTACATGGACTTTTCGGCAGGGTAGTTATGACAGGGGCTTGGCCCATGCTTAGCCATCCCAACAGTCCAAGTCCAAGTGGGTCAGCCAAAAAAAATACTTTTTGGTCAACCCTGCAAGTAATGTTCAAAACAAACATGATGCCATGTCCGTCGAGGGCTGCGAAATTTGGTGCTTGAAGACGTGAAAGGATGCAGGGCCCCAATCTAATTACATTTCCAATCTGGGACTGCCCACGTCTAGGGCATGTGTGTTCAAAGAACCAAGCACGGGAACATGAACCTGGGCTTACACGTGAAAAAAATTGGCACCCAAACTCTGTGGTGTCTCTTTGCCCTGTTGATTGCCGTCCTTACTATCATTTTCTTGGGCCAGAATCCACCCTTCGCAGGTCGAGCCTCAGTGGTGGAAGCTCAGATCGATAGTGTTGCGAGGGGAGTACCTTGGCTTGTTGGGTAAGCAATTGATCTCAGGAAACATTCGACTTAGATGTGCTTCCAAATCCCGATTGTCTAACATGGCCATGCTCTGCGTGTGTCACCCAATCTTTGAGGTAACTAGTGCCCAAGCAGCTATGCAGTCGATCAGGAATCATGTTCAAGAAACTTGGCTTGCAAGAATTTCACACGAATTCAAGATGTGGAGCAAACTGAAAAAATCGCCATCAAGATTACAAAACTGGCAAGCTACTCACTCTAAAACTCAAAACATTCTACTACAAATCGGGTTGGTCCAGAGCATGAAACAAAACCGCAGGAAAGCGGAGCTGGCAGTTGCCACCAGTGGAGCCAAAAACTGGCAAGTTTCTGTGGGAAGAATGACAGCCGTGATTTTTGGAACTCTTGCCGCGTTCCCATCGCATCTTGGCTTCTACCACATGTCCAAACATATGACACAACATACCATGTTCAACACTATGTATAAAATACATGTGTGCATGAGGTTGTGCCTTGGGATTGGAAAATGCAAAGAAGATTACAGGGACCATAGAAGACTAAAGGGGCCATAGAAGGCAGTAGCACAGGTGCCACGACGAGTGTTTTATTTGCTTTGCACTGAGAGTAGCGCTCCATCCCTCAAAAGCTGAGGATCCAGTGACTGTCACTGCACCGGTCAAGAATGACAAAGTACCATGCGGGTACGAGATGGTGCAGCTAGAGCTTTTTGAACCTCACACCATCGTTTCCTACCTTTTTGACCACTGCGGTGTTCAAATCGATGAGGAGCTGGTCAAGGTCTACTGGGACCACCACCGTGGTGTTCAGAGTCCTTGGGTGCAGAACTGCGATGCTACCAGCCGGCACGTTCCGTTAGCCCTGTTTGGCGACGGGGCGAGATGCCGTCAACAAACATACAAAAAAGTGGAGAAGGTCTTCGGCTTCTTCCTCTCGCTACCGCTTTGGAGGCCAAAGAGCGCGCGGTTCAGCAGATGGCTCTTGTTCTCAATTGACGAATCCCTATTGTTTGGGAGGAAAACATTGAACTGCGTTCTGGCCCGGATTACCTGGAGCATCAACTTGTTGTTCTGGGGCCTGTGGCCGACACATGGACCGTGCAATGAGGAGATTGATTCGCCTCGCAAAGGTCAACAGATCACGACAGATGGTCGTGTGTTTGCTCTGACGGAGCTCAGAGGTGACTGGAGCTACTTCAAGCAGCTCTTTGGCTTGCAGAGTTCATGGAAAGCAGGAACAAACGCATCGGTCTGCTTCAAGTGCTCTGCCTGGGGCATTGGGCCTCCTTCTCACCATTACTACCACATCGGCCCAAGGGCTCACGTCTGGACTACAGAATATTCTCTGGCTTCGTTCTTGGCAAACGAGATGCCTGAAACAGATGTTTGCATCTTGACGGAAAAGTTTGTGTTTCGACAACCAATGAAAAGGAAAAGAAGCTGTAAATCTTGTTGTGCTTTGATCACTTGTTTGTGCTCAGTGGTTTTAGACTTTGAGGTCCACTTATTTTGCTTCGCAATTTCCACCCGGATCTCTTGAAGTGGTGCTCTATGCATTGCCTGAATTTGGGCCTGTGTTTTACAGCCAACGGGTCGTCATTGAGACTCGCCTTTGGAAAGTTGAGCGGTTTCTGTCACATGCCCTGTATGGTGTTTTGCAAAACTCTATTCTTTTTCTTTCTTTCGCAAGTTTGCTTACTCAGTGCTGGTGGAACTGCAGGATGGCTTTGCTGGAAGCATCCTTTTCCGGAGACTATCAGCAGCACTCTCTGGAAAAGCTCCTGGATGTGGCCTTCACACATTTCAAGTCTTGGTGCAGAAGCAACAAGATCTGCTGCAGTCAAGCGCCATTTACTGTAAAGATGGTTTCTTGTCACGATCATGCTTTCAGCTTCTCCATTGCTGTGGCATTCTGCTGGTATGTTGCTAGGTGCTGAATAATCTTGGTGGAGCCAAAAGCCCATCCGCATGATACTTGTGATTTACTTTTCTGAGGCACTGGACAAGGGTGAAGCCCGGCTGGCCTGTAAAGCTCACAATGGGCGAATTATCACGGCCTGGATGGCAGACACCCTGCAACATGCTGTGTCAGTGCATGGTGATTTGGGTGACTCCCGCTTGCCCTTGATGGCTGCCGCGATGAGCCTTGAAACGCGTTTGAGGTGGTAGAGGTTGAAGATGTTGTCTCGGGCCCGGGTGTTTGAAGACCCTTTGAATGATGTTGGAAGCTGTTTCCAACATGATCATCCAAGGACATCTTTGGCCCGCTATTTTTCGCTGATGGAGGCATATCCTCGTTTTCTGATTTTTGGCACCACTGAGATGTGCACAGCTGCAGTCTAGTTCTGTGCTCTGTTTTGCGCGGCTGGGTCGAAATGATTTTGTGTGCATGTACTCTGCCGTCCAAGGACAGTTCCCCAAAGACGTGAACTCTACGATGCTGGATTCTTTTTTGCCCAGGCCCATGTGGTTTTGGCGAAGGAAAGCTTGAGGCGCGTGAAACATCTCCGTTCTTTCTTTTTGGATTTTGCATGGTACCTCTCCCGGCCTTTCCCTTGGGTTGTGCATTTTTCTCATGGGTGTGCTGGACAGGACTCGCAAGTTACAGTGGTTGCTTAAACCAAAACTGCATGCACCTCGGTTGCCTAAAGTTCTGGTTTTTTGCTCTTCTGAATCGCAGCTTCCAGGATTGTCATGCATCGGCTATTTTTTGGTATCACACATGGTCCCCTTGGCTATCATTCGTTTCGACCGATGTTTCTTCAGGCCCTGGCGCATTTGTTGGAGGACGTTCGCCTAAGGGGAAGCTTAGCTGGAATAATCAAATTGCAGATTAAATCCCAGGCACAACCAGACAAACGAATGCTGTGGTGTAGAGTACATGTGTGTTTGCTCTAAAGCTATTGCATCGAATGAAACTTTTATCGTGGTCTGTCGCAACGAAACATAATCTTTGATGTCCAAGAGATAGATAGTCTTGTCTTAATAAAGAATGATGGCGGACTAGGGCTGTCTTTCATTCAGTCAGCATCCTGTGTTCAGCACTGTTTAGCCGAGGGTCTGCAAACGCCATGCAGCCGAGGTCTCAACCTGCGCCACACCCACACATTTCTGGACGAAGACAGCATGGCTCTACTGAAACGTATCTAGGTTTAAATTCTGGCCTTGTCAAGCTGCACCCCTAATATAAAATGAATATTCCTTTTGGAAAGCATATGCGATGTGCTTTGATTTTGATGGCCCATGCGTCGTTCTTTCTTGTGTCTCTGCCTACATCAACTGCTGAGGGCTCTACTTGAGAGCGACCACCAGGAATCGCCGGCGCTGGATTCTGAGGCAATCTCTACTCAGGCTGGGATGGGGACTTGTGGTATTCTTCAATATTCTTAATACGTGATTTCCAAATCCCAAAATAGTCGAGTATATAATACATACCATATATAATATATTAACCCACGGCTCACAGAACAAATGAGTAAAGTGTACTCACCATCATGTCAGATGATTTTGTGATTCTGGGCTGTGCACACCCTGTGTTGCTTCGATGATCATCTTCCCCATGGTAGGCTCAGGGCATTGGGTATCAGGATCCGTGCTCACAGGTTACCTGTCTGCATTTCAAGCTGACTTTGGCACTATGATGCAAACAAAACAGAGTCTATGAGCTGTTTCCCTTATATCCCTAAAGAGCATCTTAGGCTCAACATCTCTGCGCGTATGAGGAGGTGATATCACTGCTTTGAGAATGCCCCGCATGACAAAAGTGACCGTGCGTATCATTGTGCTGGCATCTTGGGAATCACATGTTCCTGACTAGGTTCCAGCGTGGTCCAGCGTGGTTTAGCCAATAAACCGTCTTTGTCACAAAGACTGTTTTTTAAACCGTCCTGTGAAGCCGTGGGTATATATATGCATTTTTTTTCGGGTTGAGGTTTCGGAAGTCTACCCCAAGTCGCCATGCTTGTTTCAATACCAAGTCATGGTCATTCATGAGTTGGATGATTTAGGGGTACCCCCATGACTTAGGAAACCTCCGTATATTCTTCAAATTTACCAACATAAATGTGGAAAATCAATGAAAATCACAATTTTCTACAAGTGAATCACTCACAAATGGGTTGTTTTCCACATCTACGTTAGTTTACCCTAGGGGAACCCACTACAGTAACATCCACTTTGTGACTGATGTGTTATATCCGCACTCACAAGAATGGCCGAGGTGGCCCACTCCCAACAGCCGGCGGATCCTGGGCACAACCGGCGAGGCAAGTCATCGATCGAAATCCTGCAGAACATCGGCTGGAAAAACAGGAGATTTCTGTTTGAAACCGGTGAAGAAATCCGATTTTCCCTTGGAACATGGTTTGAAATCACTGGAGCAACGTGGTACTCACTGTAATACAAGAGTTTTTTTTTCACCATGTCCATCAGGATGTTGACCAAGTTTTTTTGGAATGGGGTGAAACCATCGCCAATCAAAAATCTTCACCCCTGTCCCACTGGATCATTTGCCAGGCTGTTGGCAGCAGCATCCGCGGACTCAACTTTGGTGGCAGCTTGTCGGGAGGGCCGGTGGCCCATGTTGCCATGATATCCAAGAATGACGAACTCACAGTTTTCTGACTTGAATCCCGATATGTGAATGCAAAACCACCAATTCTGAAGGATTGATTTATTAATTAAGATTCCTCCATATTCCCCCAGCATCATCATTGACACTCAAAACCGCCCATCGAAAGGGAAAAGTAGCCTTCCAACCCCCAAATTTAGTTTGAGGGATATGTGAAGAAACTAGTCCGAAACCTGTACCGGACCAGTTTTTATAATCATTATTGTGATTGTTATCATTATCGTTGCCACTATTATGATTACATATCATCATTACTCAGTACTGTTATCTGAGATTTCGCATCCGGGCAAGCCCGTTGCTTGCCACACCCAGGTGGCCCTGGAATGGCTCCCCTGGCGAGTGAAGGCTCCAGCGTGGCCAGCGCCAGCAGCAGTGTGGTCGGGCCCTTGCCGCCGGGACGCCTGGGGATGGGTCAAAACATGTCAAAACCTATGAATTTATCAATTTTCATGGGATGAACATCCATAAATCCCAGCTTTGGGGTGAACAGAAGGTACCAGGGTGGCCCTTATTCATAGCCACATCTCTGGATGTTTGACCATGTGGATTTCAATGGACAAACTGAGGCTTTCACCAGCCAAACCATAGATTCAAGTGGGAATTTTGGAGAACCACAAAACATAATGTGGATTCTATTGAAGCATTGAGGGTTGAACCTCGAAACATGCTGCTATCATACGGGACAATGGGGAGTTGATCTGCAAGAAAACTAGGATTTACTCGTTGGTAGCCAAACCTGGCAATGGACAAGAATCCAAACTTATATCGTTTGTACTTGATAATTTTCATATGAACAAATGGGCATTGTCCATTGCCAGCTTTGATTACTAGAGGGAACCTTTTTTCATGGAGCCTGAAAAAAATGGTGAAGAGCTCTGGAAATGGAATGGAACCCCACAAAACGGTTGCACACACCAATTTCACCATGGCCATGAAACGAGAAGTCCCAAAAATGAGCTGACGACTGGATATATATGACCCTTGTTGGGTTCCATGTTGCGGGGAGTGGGGGTAAGATGGGGTAAGTAATCATGAAATGGAGGTGTACGAGAAGGAAATGATGGAACATTGTCGGGAAATGGGTGCTTCACTACAAACAGATACTCAAACCATTTTGTTTTAGGCACTAGGCTTTATCAATGTTTTTTTCAAAAAAAGGTCAAAATATGGCTGGGACAGGAAAAACAGCATGAATCGAATATGTGCATTGCAAATAAACTTGGGATATCCTCCTATAAAATGGTGATTTTTCAGCGATGTGAGTGCCCTGAAAAAGAACACGCGTGAACAATAAATAGAAACATGCAACTTCGAGGCAGAAGCAGAGGGATTTTTCGGCGACAAAAAGTAATAACAACTACATCACATAGCTTAGCAACCCAATTCATGAATGGTCAAGTTCAACGACAATTATGATCTACTGAATTGTTTGTTTTGGTTTCATGTTGAGGGCATTCGAGGGCCTTTAAACACAAAAGTTTGAGGATTTACTCGGTCTACTGCGGAAACCAAAATGGCTCATGACTTTCACACTTTATTTGGGGTCCGCCCCTAGCACTGGTCATATGATGACAGTTCAAACGACAATCATTGTTGAATCATATCAAGTCAATACATGCCTGAAAACGGCTTTGCATGCCTCTCTTTTTTTCACCGTCCAACAGATTACATATCCCGGGAATTGATACGCTGGGATATTGTGTAAACATTGCCTTCATGACCTTTATGTTTGTAAAGGCTGGGAACTGATACGCGGGGATACTCTGCAAACATTACTAACACGACCTTACCTGAAATTTCTTGGAGACCTTGGAGTTGGACCTTCGTAAGTCTCCAAACTGGTCGAACTTTTTTTTGGTGTCCAGGGATGACTGGGGCATCGACATCGCTGTTCCCAGGTCAGCGCCCCAGAACCCGCTGGAGATCGCGGTTCATCCTCCAGATCCCACAGGCCCGGACAGAGGGACAGAGGCACAGTGCCCCAGAAAAAGATAAGGGATGCAATATCCATCATATATCATCATATTATAATATATTATAATATATAAATGCATATATCCATAAGATATCATCATATATCATCATAGATCATATCATATGATATCATCATACTTCCATATGCATAGAACAAATCACATGTAAGGTGAAACATGCAACTGCGGTACAATCTGATATCCATGTTTAACAACCCCAGTCCCATGGTTCATGGGCAAGTAGGTAGGATTTTATGCCACATTGCTATACCAAGCTTGGTTATTTTGTGATTTCCCACATGAGTATGGAATGGATACACAATTGATTTCCCACTGAATATGTCCAGTCTAGTATGAATTATATGTATATATATATATACATACTCATATTCATGATTGTCGGCATTACTTTTGATGTCAAAAATTAATAGCAAGTTTATGTTGTTTACATGTTTCTTTTTTTTTCTGATGTACTCATCATTTGGGTTAACATTGCATTATCATAATTACAGCTCTTCTATTACCACTATTGTTATGATCAATATATTTCCAATTATATGAATATTACATATGTAAATTACAATTCTTTTACCATTACCCTTTCTACCCAGTCTACTTTGACCTTTCGCATCCGCGGCAAGCCCGTTGCTTCAGGCTCTGGACGAGCTCCAGCGGGTGGAGACTCCAGCGTTGCCAGCGCCAGCAGCAGTGTGGTGGCTCCGTTGCCGCCGGGGCGCCTGATGGAAAGGAAGAAGAAAAACGGCATTGGACATGTGACATTGGTGGATTCTTCACCTGAAATGTGGATTTCAGTTGACAAATTTCATTCATCACCCCTGGGATCCTCTTCAGAGGGACCCTTATTGGGACAGGCAGCCAGGATGTTAAACATTCCAGAAAAATTAGGGAAAGTTACCAAAACTTCAGAAACATTCCATAAAGTTAGAAAACATTAAAAAAAAGATCCAAATAATTCTAAAAAAATCAAAAACATACTTAAAAAATCCTTCTAAAAAAATCCGAAAAAACCGAAAAAAATAAAAAAAAACAAAAAAATAATAAAAAAAAAAAAATCAAAAAAAACAAAAAAAACAAAAATAATTCAAAAAAAAAACAAAACAATTCAAAATAATCCAAAAAAATCAAAATAATTCAAAAAAAACAGCAAAATGCAAAAAAAACAAACAAAAAAAAAACAAAAAAAAATAAAAAAAAATAAAAAAAAACAAAAACATTCAAAAAGATCAGGTATTTTTTTAAATGTTTTGAAATGTTTTAGAATGTTTTAGAATGATGGCTCAACCCCTCAAAATATGCCAATGAAGGCCCTTGCCAATGAAGGCCCCTATTCCCAGAGAAGAAAATTAAGGCTTTCACTAGTGAACATGTGAATTCAAGTTGAAAAATGAGGATTAAACCCGGGAAAGTGTTGGTTTAGGCTGGGAAAATGGAGGTCCGACCTGGAAAACATGGGATTGCCTTTTGGTAATGAAACCTCGCAATGGATAAATGCCAAAATTTGATTGGATTTGCTGATGCATTGTTACATGATTGATAGGTTTCCTATGACAAATGGGGACTTTTGGATTGCCAGGTATGATTCGTGGAGGGCACACCTAGTTGGTAAATTTGCTAAGGGTTCATGTTTTTCCATGCAACCTGGAGAATGGTGAAGATATTCTGAAATGAGATGGAACCTCAAAACCCTGATGCAATAGTGGCTGCACACCCCAAATTTTTGACACGTTGTCCTCTAGATGATTTGACGACTGAACCTGGCTCTTGTTGGATTCCATGTTGCTCAAAAAGGGGGGGAGCACAGGCTCATAAACTGGGACGGAACCTGAAGTGATGATCAAACACTAATTTGGTTTCCCTAGTTACCAAACAATGGGGGATTTAGACAGTAAAGTACCTTAGGTCGACCAGTTGCTCCAACAAAGGTCGCGGTAGGGAAGAGACACGAAGATTTCGTGGAGACATCGTGCTCAAACTACAGAATTATGGCTGCAACCATGTACTGATATGGTCCGGTATGGTCTATGAGTCTATCTCTAATTACAACTTAACTATGAATCACCCACATTTAGATTTTGGGATTGATAGTACGTTTGTCACTTTTGAAGGTATTCCGGGGTGTTAAAGCACAACAAGATTAGTGTCTAAAGTTTAAAGTGTGAAGTTCAGGTGGCTCATCCCTTTCACAACATTTGGGGTCCGTCCCAAGCACAGGTCATATAATGACAGTTCAACCGACAATCATCGTTGCAGCATCATATCAATACCACATGCCTGAACCTGGTTCTGGATTCCTTTTTTTTCACCCTCCAAACAAGAGATTTCAGATCAAATAACCCCCAACCTAGCAAGCTGGGATACTTCCTGCACAATTTCCTGGAACCTGAACTTCATGACCTGAATCTTTTTGGAGTTGGACCTTCATTTTGAAGTCTCCAAACTGCTCGAGGTCCGCAGGGCCGCTGGAGATCCCAGGGCTAAATCCGGGTCACGCAGGTCCGTGGGGGTGATGTGAGGATGACCCAGGAATGGTGGGGTTCTCCAAACATGGTAGGTTTTAAAAATAAAACAAAATATAGCGAAGCCAATAGGTTTCAACCGATGCAATGGAATGGGGTGCCATATTTCAAACCCACACATGTGGCTCATGAAATGTCATAAGCAGCTATTCAAACATAGATATCTTTTGAAACTATTGGAGCATTGGCAAGTTCAATATGAAAGTATTTGGTGCATTCATTCATTTCATTCAATTCATTCAAATCATTCAATATCACTTACTGACAATGAATGACGGGTCTCTAGCAGAATATGTTTGTGCAGTAAGCAATATGTCTCTATTGAGGAGAATGCATCCTCTTCTTATCAATATATGGTTATGGGTCAAACCCCTAATTTATTGATAGATAAATAAATCTATGTTATCCATAAATCTATGTTATGTTTATCAATAGATGGTTATTGGTACCATTTATGTTATCCATAAATCCCAGCTGTTATTTATGGGGTACGCATCAAAATCGCTGGGATTCATGGATGGCACTCCGCCGGTGCCAGGAGAGGACGGCCTCTCCCCAGCCTGGAAGTGGGAGCGCCCAGCGAACCGGACGCGAAGAGTATGAAAATCAAAGTGGAGTTTGATGCTTTCAATCATTTTCAGATATGTTCAACAATATGTTCAACGTATTGTGATGTTTTCCATAGGGATTGTAGATGAACCTGGAACAACTGGAGCCATGCCAGGTGCATTTGGGGGGTTGAAAGACCTTTTGCTCGGGGTGTTTAGGTTACACCACTCATGAAGTCACTGTTGGTATTGTGCAATTTTGTAAATTGACGTCTCTTGAATCCAAACTCATACCGTGTTTGCTTGACATGTCTCTACTGAGTAGAGTCTATATACTCTTTCTGGAAGTCTTGGCATTTCTTGGTTGATTATGTTTATCATTTTATCAATTTTATCATTGTTTCTTTTCGGTGACATCCCGGATTTTGGTTTGAGACCGCTTGAGTTTACCAAAATTGGGAACGACTCCAGTTTAGGGGGTCCATGGATGGGGGAGGCCCTTTATCAACTCCTAAAGAGTTGAAAGAACCAGCCCCGGTCGTCTTCATTGATGGAAGGGGCATAGAAGCAGGTCCTTCGGCAGTACAAACAACAACCTGGAGGGAGTGGCGTATCGCAACTTGGCTGATGGTAGAAAATCATGATGGGCGATATGTATATAGTTGTATATGTAGAGAACAATCAATATACAGATACTGAATGCAATATATACCGGCATATATAGGTAGTATGTACAATTATGTATATATATTGTGTATAGTGTATGTATATATATACACAGATATACATGTATACACAACTTACATGTCCATCTCAACATACATCATGGTGGTTGATACATCAGGAGCCCGCACAAACCTAAGTTCATGCTGCCAGCTGCAAGGACAGAAGTAACCCAGTGTCAACTGATAACTTGCGTGGTTACATACATCTATATATTTAATTCTATATCTATATATAGTATATGTATATACACACATATGCAGGTGCTGTGTGTAGCCTCCATGGCCATAACTTTTCAGGTCCACCTCCGTTCCCAGGCAAGGCTGGAGCCGATGCGCCCGAGGCATGGCCGGAGTGATTTTTCAATCGCCAAGGTTTCATAGATTTACATAATTACACTGGAACAAATCACTGGATGTTTACTGGAAAAACATACATAAATTTACTACCCTCTGGCAAGTTGACATAGACCCTGGCATTCATTGGGGTTGGAAGATGAGTTTCCACTCAAAAAATCGCTATTTTAACAGGGTCTGTGTGAATTTACCGGAGGATACCTTTTGTATAAACTACATGGTGGCTCATCCCACGAATCGTAAGTGAGTTATAATAGCCCCAGATTTGTTGGTGGGAAAAGTAAGGTTAATCCACTTATTACTGTGGTTATGACCCACTTACTAAGTGGGATGAACCACCAAGTGCCTTTTATATCATAAATTGATATAAATTGATATAAATTGTGTATTTGCAGATGCTTGTAGGTGATTCAGCTGACTGGGCTCACTCCTTTCAATTGCAAACGAAGACCAACAAAAGAAGAAGCAAACCCAAGCAGGGCATCTACTTTGAGAAGAAGATGAGCGAAAGGAAGACACACTGCATGGTTTGCATGACTTAGACTTTACTCCAAGGGGAGTATTTCTAAACTATGGGAATGGCTTCTTGCACCTCTTTGCGGCGCTGATTCTGGTCTGGGCTGACTCTTGGTTGCTCTTTTTGGCACTTACCTTTGTGGACTGACACTCGCCTTGGGTGGCGCTTCTTCCGGGCACATCTTGGCTTGGCAACCCTTGGTGGCGCTGTTAGCGGCACGCCCTCGGCATCCAGCACACTGGTTTGGCGCTGGTTGGAGTCTTCTTGGGGGTCTCCACCTAGTCTGGTTTTGGCACGTAAAGGTCGTGTATCAAGTTCTTTTCTCATTTCTGGACAGTCCTTGCACTACATTGGTGGTGGCGCTGCCGCGGCACATCTCTGATGCAGGTGGGTGAGCTTAGTGCTGCCGGACTGTTTTTTCCAGAACGAATTTGCTGAAGTTTCTCGTTGCTGCAGATGTTTCAGTAGCATCTACACTTTTCGCTCTGCACTTGGTTGAAGAGCAGGGTGGTTTTCTTCTACCTTATCAGCTGATGCTTGGTCGGCTGAACGCAATTGTCAAGGCTGCACCTCACCTTATGGCTCTGGCATGTTGCTACACTTTACCCATTTTCATGGATTTTGTCACATTCCATACCAGTGTGGACTGGTGTGATTACTTTACATTCCGGCGATGATGAACTTTCCTGGATCGTGCAGGGGCTCTACGGCTTTGCGTTGTGGAGTCAGTTCACCGCTGGTTTCCCTGCGTCTTAACCCCTAGACAGGTTGATGCAGAATGCAGAAGAACAACATAAGAAGAAGAACATAAGAAGCAAACCCAAGCAGGAACCAAGAAGTAGTGGATGATGTGGGTGCGTACATAAAAGTTGAGAACATCAAGGCTGGGTATCGGCAATGTTGTCTAACTGCATCCATAGAGTTTTAAAGCAAAATTGCGAATCAAAATTAGTCCACTCCGTAAGTAGCTTATGGCTCCACTTAAAAGATCTTACAAGTGGATTACCCTACTTACCCAACTAGCAGAACCATGGATATGTACAACCTACTTGCGATCTGTGGGATGAGCCATCAGGTGGTGAGGTAGTGAGTCCATGTCCACATCTCATGGCACGGCATTCACCTTTGGGGACCGTGCCAGGGCAATTGCTGACCCGTTGACCCATGTTGACCCATTTGGGGAGGATCAGGGTCCAAGTTCACCACTGGCTTTGGAACCCACAAAAAGGAAAAGTTACTGGGAAAAGTCTTGATGTTGGTGGGGGATTCATGTATATTATCCTAGTATGTCTATCTTGAAATGGCCGTCATTGTCTATCCCGAATGGGAAAGATCATTGAATATGTAGCTGGGATGGATGGAAAGCACTAGACAAGCAATGGGTTCTTTATGGTTCTTTAATAGAATATACGTGACATCAATTACATGATATCACATATATATATATAATGTCTCCCTCATCTAATCCAATGCATACAAAATAATCTTTATACTCTAATCCAATCTAATCGAATCTACCTACTGCACATACGGAAACCCTCACGAAACACTATACATTTACATACAGTTAATGGGTTTAACCGCATTGAAAGATCTATCCAACATGAATAACTAATTTTGCCAGCAAGTTCAAAGATATCAACCAAAACACATGGTCATATCTTCACGGTACACCTGCAGCTGTGCTGACAGGTAGATGCAGGCGCGGTTTGACAGATGGACCCCTTAAAGTCTTTGGCGTCAACAAAAGCTATAGCCAAGCGCATGCTAAGCAATTGGGAGGTTCCTGGAGAGAAACAACCTTTCCAAACTCATGTTTTGAGATTCATGGGTGTGATACCATCATTCTATGGCGTCAGCAAAACCCAATGGTTGCGATCACCAAAAGTTTTCCAAGGTGCCCCTGCCAAGGCATCAGATGGTGAACGGGCTGAGGTTGTGATCAACTATTGAACTTCGAGGGTTGAATACTGGCCAAATGGGGGTTTTCATAAATGAAGGTACTCCCAAAATTGATGGTTTATAATGGAAAATCCTATGAAAATGGATGATTTAGGAGTACCCCCCATTGATGGAACCCCAAATGTGTTGTTTTTTTGCAACAGCCGCCGCAGAAGCTCAAGTTCCAATAGACGCTGGCATTGTGACCACTACAAGGAGGTTCTCCCATGGACCATGGAACCCCCGAAATCTGACATGGGGCCACAGTAGCCCGTAGAGAATCAGGATGTCATAAAATTGTGTATTCCGATGTATTTCAACATTTGAGAAAATCATGGGTGTACACATGTGTACACACACCTGTGCTGGACCCCGCTGTCATACAAGCTGGAATGTATGTTTGGACAATTAAACATATTGAATCAATCTATCCATATTACTAGTTATAACTATATGTATATATCTCACATGTATGAATGACATGAATGCCATTGTTTCTTTCTGGTCATGAACATCCTGAACTTTGACCAAAACCAAAAGCATGTCGTCATGTCCACTAGCTGTCGGCGCGGCGCGGCGGCGGTGCGGCACGTAGTGCTGACAGGTGCTGTTTACCCTCCTTCCTGGCAGTGGAGAGGTCAAGTGACATGAAACCAGGTCACTTTGAATGGTATGGAAGTGGAAAATCACCCATTAATCAGATGAGTTTTACCATACTTTGCATTAAGAGAGGCGTTTCCCATTACCAGCTTAATATAGATGTACAGAATGAGATAGAATGGGATATCATGGGATATAAAGTTACAGGTAACTACATGACATTATATATCTGAATTTGTTTGAAAAGCTGGCCAAGGCAGGGACTCCAAGTGAATGAATTTACCACTTCTAGACGATTCCATCATACCTTTATATCATTGTCCTAAAATTAGGAGGTTATTGTCAGCGGGCGACATGACACCGATGATTTGCAGTCGTTCCGTGGCTTAGTTGACCTATCCTGGATGTGTTTCATAGCTGCTTGCAACTCTATAATGTCCTAAACCATCCTAAACCAATGTAAACCATGGGAAACCCAATAATTAACATTAATCAACATGAACCAACCACCCTTTTTTGCGTGTGGTTTTTAGTACCAGCCAGGTGCCATCACTCTTGGCCTCACCTCCCACGTCTTCGCAACCATCGCCTTGTCATTTGGGCCTGTTGAATATCCCTGGTGAATTGTTAGATAATAAAGCCCCGATTCTTGGAACCGTTTCACTTCAAACAACAAACATCTTATAAGATTATATAAGATTATATAAGAGGGGAAAGCAAGCGTTACTATTTTCACTTTCTAGCTCCGAGGTGAGATTGTTCTGCGAGAACGAGTCGCATATCCCCCCACATTCTCCACAGTGGTTTTGCTTCGCTGAGATCTATGATTCTAGAAGTGGTTCCAAGACTCCAACGGGATCTGAAGGCAATAGCACATCCAAGTAATTTGTATCGTTGGATATGATGATGTGGTTGGTTGTTTGCCCGGCATTGATTTGTTCAAATCCAAGTAATTACTCGTCAGGATGAAAACAGGGAGTGGATCGAAAATGGGATGGACATCCATGACTGAAACATGGGGGTCTACATCCTATATATATATATATATACACAGTGTGTATATATATTTACAGATACATACATGTGTGAATTGAAACGACCGACAGCGACCTCACAAATAATGGATGAATGTTCAATCAACATTTCAAACCAGTATTATTAGTCCTTTGAAAGCCATCACAATCCCAAGTTTGAGGGTAAAACAATTCAACTATTGATGCGCTTTTGGCCATTAATGACCTGACATAGATCTAATCCATGTATTTCCAGGTGTGGTTCATTGCTTTTGATTGAGGAGACGGCCATTGGTGCTGGCACCCAAAGAGGATTGCGAGGGAGCCGTGCTGTGGCTCCATGGAATCTTGGCGAAATTGCTGACCCTGACGGGCGAAGCCCTCCAGAATATGGATCTAATCTGATTTCATCTGAATTGAGCTGAATTGATCTGATTTCATCTGATTTACAGAATATGATTCAAGATGATGTTGGAAAATGGCATGGCCCTTAGGTGGAACCAAAGATGATGAAACCATGGGTTTCAGCGTTGGAACTTTTGAACGGTGATACGGGCCCATGCAAGTTGGGAGTCGCACAGAATAGTGGGATGGTCATCAATCCATTGATCGGTATTTATATGGCCATGGCCATTGTAAGGAATCCCATTCACGATGATGGGATGTCCATAACCCATGTACTACATGTACCATGTAACTTGACTATGACACACATGAGTGTGGGGTCAATTTGTACCGACAGATTGAAGATCGCCATTTTGGATCTTAAACTCTTCAAACACAATTCTTTTGTGGTTCACTATGTCTGAAGCATCAGCTTGGTTTTGAAGGTCTCTTCCCTCTACAGGTCCTTTCATGCTCCAAACCTTTCCTCAGCTTCCCTCCACGGATCTCAAGGATTCGATGACAATTCCGCTGGTTCCTTTGGCGGACAGGGCCCGTTTTAAACCTCGCTGTGCCAGGTGAGGCCAAGCGTTTGTCATTGTGTCCATGGGGTATATTCTGTGCGTAGATTTTATAGCCATTGTAATCAGGAAAATGTTGGAAATCATTGGAACTTAATTTAGAATATTTCGGATATACAAGCATACAAACATATCAACTATGTAAAAACTTTATAATAATATGTACACATACATTACATACATTATTTCTGAACATATGTGAAACCAATGGACCTGGATTGGGACGTTGGGCGCGAGGCCAGTGGGATGATCGCGGTAAATTTCTGGGCTTCTCCTTATCTATAACTGGCTTATGATAACGGGTATATAATGGTACATATATATATATATATTTATTTATTTATTTATTTATTTATTTATTTATTTATTTATTTACTATACGCCAGTTGTAGATAGGAAAAAATAGTTATATACCATGGTAGCTGGGACAGACATGGGTTATAATATGTTATAATTACATATTTATCGTATAATATACCGTAGCACTTTGATAATAGTAGCTCATGAGTATCTGGGACAGACATGGGACAGACATGAAACGTGTCTTAGATTCACTATGCCATGGGCTTCCAAAACAATCAAAACGCATTGGACGCGAGCCTATTCACTGCATATTTGACTCGAACAAAAACAAACTCTATTGCTTCAACATTCAACCCTTAGTAGTACATGTCTTTAAGCTTTTAGAACCTCTTCCACTGATTTGTTCCTTGTAACTTTAAGCCACGTTCAGATTTTTCCATGAAATCTCCCAACAGAAGGTCCCAAAAAGTGTTCCCATTGCAGCCCCAGGCTGGTCCCAGCTGTTACCTCGCCAACTGAACACTCTCCCGGAAGGGGCGCGCTGGTGCTGGGTGCACTTGCGGGCGCCCAAAGTGGCGCAGAGTTTCTTCGGAGGCGCCCTGGGATGGGCAGCACCAGCATTGATTGGACAAAGAAAAGACTGGTGAGAAGATGAGAATTTAACAGGATTCAACCATCATGTATGTATGTATATATATTTATGTATATATAAATATATATATATAGATGTATAATATATAGTCAATATGGGTGGTTTCACACATGTTACATTTAAAACAAAATGGGTATCCTTCCACACTAGGATGGAGATTTAATTGAAAAGTCAAAACAAACTGGAATGTTGGGAGATAGCCAAGCCTTAAGTGTCCAAGGATGGGTAGGATCCGGAGATACCAACAACAACTGATAAGATAATTGGCAGATCACTGAATAATCCCGTCATCCTAACATTAAATACCACTCCGAAAACATTCGAAAACCCTTGTTTAGTTGAGAATAGTTTAGATCTATTCCTTTTGCGGGGCCCATATGGGGGGTATTCAACATCAGGGGGATTGGATTACTTGGTCAAATTTGGTCTGTATACTCTTATCTCAATGTGGGGATACTATATGGAATGCTTGTTTTCCTTCAAAACCAGGGGTATACTTCATGGCCATCAAATATGAGGAAGATGATGCTAAACCATGGGGTGGTCTCTCAAAATGAGACAAGTCCAAATATATTGAAACATACTTGGGATGATGCTCCACAGTGGATGTACTTCTCTACGCAGTGTAGACACAGGAAACAACCAGGCTATGGTCATGTTTTTGGCACCATCCAGGTTGCAATTCCGACCCACAAGGAGAGAAAGGTTGACACCTAAAATGTGCTAGTCTTTGCATAATAAGTTTGTTGATTCAAACCACTGCTTCTGCTAGATCCCCTCCCATGCAGTCTAATGCAGATTGAGACAAACCTTTACAGATCAGAATTATGAATTATCATTATCAGAGATTCAACCAATGGACCAGCAGCATATTGCCTGGTCGTAATCCATAGATGGTAGATGGTTGTTTGCACGCATGGTGAGATCAGCACTTTCTGTATATATACATATATGTATATGTATATATATATATATTGGATTGTAGTAACTTAGTGTCCATTTTCAAATCATCACTTGGGAACTACTCGTGATGAATCGATGAAGGTTGGGATGAAGGGTATTGGGTACTGCTCAAGATGAGGGTAGAAAACTGGCTTAGACAGAGAGTCCTAAATTCAATCAGATTTTGCTTGTTTTTTTTTGGTGTTGAGTTAACTTTCAGTTTTTAAGGCAAAGAAACACAATTGCCCCACATGTGCCATGGTGAACAGTTGGATGCGGAATTTGAGGGATGGTCTTCTGAATCCATTGAGTTCGGTATTTGCGCATCATGTTTGGATTTTCATTGACGGATGACCATACCCATGTATCCCACAGCAAATAGGAGGTGGACGAGTTCCCCCCTAAGTCAGAGCCATGGGGCTGTGGCCGCGGTTCTTGATGCTAGGTTACTAGTTTGTGTAACAGCTTCCAACTATATCTTAATTACTAACTTTTGCAACAACTTCTAACTTCTTTGCATTTTTTGGAACGAAATCATACATGCATTAGTCTTTTTTTGAATATCGTAGTTATTGGATGTTATTGGTATGTTTTTTATCATTGTTTCAGACTGAAAAAACACAGGTTTCCGTCCATTCTTTTGATTTTAAACATCCAATTTTGTGGCACCAAATGCCTTGACCCACACACAAATCATCACATCACTTTTTTTCATTGTATTTACCAGACGTTTCAAACAGCTCATATCCGTACGAGCTGGCCTGAAAATAAGTTGAGCATAGGGTACCCCATTCAAACCAGCGTTCAATCCATGACTATGAAACAAAATCAACTGGTCTGAAACCTAATTTTCCACTTTTTTTTTGTGGGCATATATAGTTTGGGGATATTTGGGGTATATATCCCCGATTTTCAGACACATCCATCCGCATCCCACCTCCGAGTTGCTTCCATTCCATGTCCAGGTCGAAAGATGGCTGCCTGGGGAGACTTTCATTCGGTGGCTTGGAACTCGTGTCATCTGACAGCGGGAGTGGGTCGCATTTATAGTTATCCACAGTGTATAACCTATAATCCACATATAACATCATATAACCCATACCTGGGGTTGCTTTGGGGGTGTTGCTGCCATTAGCATTGAATTTTGGTCATATGCATTGATGTTTATAGAGGAAAACGTTGGTTTCCCCAAACGCCCCCCCAAGACGGAAAAACTTTTGTGGACAATGGTTTGGGGCATCCAAAGAAGTTAGGCAACACCTTTGCTTTCCTACTAGTTTTGTTTGTGTCCCCAGGTTCACTATTTGCGAACACGATTGCTCAAAACACCAAGTAAGATGATCTAAAATCTCCATCAAATCCCTCTTCATTGGTGGTTATGTCCTAATGTTTACACCATGTATATGTGCAGAGTTTCATGGTTTTGGATGCTTTTGGAGGCTGCTCGGATCGAAGTTGGCTCCGAAGACCACGAATGTATCTCAGTTGTGAGTTTGGTTGTGCTTCAGACTGAGGGGGAGGTGGTTTGGCCAAACATAGAACCACACATGAATCGGTATGCAACGGGGTTGGTGACCTAATTTATTTGTTGTTGGGGGTGGTTCAAACCAATTCAGTGATGGGTGGTTCAACCACCAACCAGTAATCGGCCATCCATGTTTGCCATTTGGGCTAGTCATCTAAGGGATCTTTATTCAGACGGGAGTCTCTTAAATGAGGGTTTGCTCGAACTTGAAATATGTATATATAGTTATATAATTATATATATACATATAAATATATAGTTTGGGTCAGCTGATTGTAAAGATTCTCAGTCGTGAAGGGTCTCAGAGACAACACAATTTTGCTCTTGATTTGATTTCTGTCCTGTTCAGAGGCATGACCGATAGCCCACTTGGAAGAGTAGTGATGTCATTTCAAGTTGCACGCTTTTGTACGGCCATTGCAAGTTATCACTGTACCATGCAATCTAGACAAATTTGCATAAATTATCATAAACAACCTGGGCCACAATACAGGACCCACGTCTCAGGTTCAGATGAGCGTGGAATTTATGCCACGTGTTCGCGGCTGGTGCAGCAAGAACTGAATCGAGTGCAGCAGAAGTATCACTTGGTGTCTCGTTGACTGCATCCTAGTCACGGGCAAATGATCGGGCTGATGGATGCCATGCGAATCTCAACCACTACCCATTGAGAACATCGAATCCCAACCATCGACTATATGATCCCGTATCATATTCCTTCACAATCGCTTGGTTAAATCCCACATTTTGGCTGGTTAAATCCGCATCAACACTGGAGGGGTCACGGACATGGAAGGGGTTGAGTCTTAGAGCTGCCGGGATGTTTTTTGCTATTGTAATGGCACTGGAAACACATTTTGAAAATTTGAAACATGTTATATGTCGCATGTTTTATGTGTCTCATGTCTCATGGGTTGAAAATAGGATATGCTGAGATCACAATGGGAGATAGTTGGCCTATCAATTATACAATTCTAAGGTGCAACCCCCCACAAAGATAGAATAAGCTGTAGATCTTACGAAAACTGTGAAATGTTTGACCTTTACCACTTTTCAAGGGGGTTTCCTATCATGCACAAGACACATGATGTTGAGATGCCCAGTGGCCTCAAAGTCACCATTCCCAAGGTCGACTTCAGGATCACCCAATCTTGAGAAGCGTTTACAAAGATCACCCACTTATTACCCTCTGGTAAACTACCATAGCTATTGAAAAGCACATTTTTTTATGGGAAAATGAACTACAAATAGCAATTTTCAATAGCTACGTTAAATTAACAGAGGGTATATGCTATTATGGTGTTCCACCTATGAGTGCGGCTGTGACTTCCCACAGATCGTTCCTCAGTAGTACTACAGTATACCCAGCAGCAACATCCAATGAATTTTTGTGAACACTGCTAGCCATGTTTCATGATTGCTAGCTTCCACCGTCATTGTGTCCCCATCCTTTCAACCAATTGATTTCGAATGTGATTTTCCCCACCTGCCAGGTGAGGGTTGTTAGATTTTATCAGAGCTGCCCGTCGCCCGCCGCCTCTTCCTTCTCCTCCACCCCCTCCTCGCCAGCTCCAGATCGCAGTGGGCAGTGCCGGACTTCATCTGCTAGCTCCAGATCGCACTGGGCACTGCCGGACCTCAACCGCGAGCCCCAGATCGCAGTGGGCACTGCCGGACCTCAACCGCGAGCTCCAGATCGCAGTGGGCACTGCTGGACCTCAACCGCCAGATAGAATGCCAGAAAGAATGTCAAAAGATATACCAGATAGAATGCCAGAAAGAAGATCGGAACATATGCCATCAAGATTGGCAGATAGAGTGCCAAAACATTTATAGCACCAAGATTGCCAGATAGAATGCCAGAAAATACGCCAAATAGTGTCAGATAGGACGCCAGATACAACAGCGAGGAGGAGGAAGAGGAGGAGAGAATAACTTTGATGAACTCTAGAGACCTTCGGTCTCTAGATTTCATCAAAGTTATCCTCTCCTCCTCTTCCTTGCCAAACAGACATGCCAGAAAGAATATCAGTACATTTGCCAGAAACTATGTCAGAAATTCTGGTTGGTCACGGAGGGGATCACTCGAAGCAAAGTATTTTTTGTTCTCTTTTCCCAATGTATATTGTTGATCTAAATCATCATGTGTTACTACCATCAGTGCAAGTAGAATTTCAAAAGTCCAATCCAAAAGGTTAAGTGAGTTTGTCCCACCAATATTGGTGAGAACATGTGAGAATTGCCATGGTATTTTGAGTGTTCCCCCTGAAATGCAACTTCCAAATCAAAGAAGGCCCTGTGAAGAGATTGCACCAGCAACTCTCCACTATCAAACGATCTGTCTTCCCATAGTTAACCCCGGCATGGCCCTGAGATTAGGATTCGACACGTGTGATCGTTGCCGGGTACTCACAGGTGCTAAGCCCAGCGGTACGGTTGGAACACACGCAAATAGATATGAATACTGAAACCCATGAGAAACTACTGGATTTATACATGAGGGCCGTTCAAAAACCCCATCAAATTCGTTTAGTTTATTTCCAAGATTGCTTAAAGAAACCTTGGGTCAAGTATGTCAAAAACTGAGGGTCGCGCNATGAGGGCCGTTCAAAAACCCCATCAAATTCGTTTAGTTTATTTCCAAGATTGCTTAAAGAAACCTTGGGTCAAGTATGTCAAAAACTGAGGGTCGCGCAAGAGCGCGCAAGGGCGAGCGCAAGAACAAAGGTTATACCTCAACTATTAGTACTAAATGAATGCAAAATGCAGGCTATTCGACTTTGTTTGAAATCTACAAATAGGCATTTGTGTTCATATGCATCATTGCTTGTGGTAATTCTCTTGTTCTTTGTGTTCTTTCCAGGGGCAGCCCTTGTATCTAAGGTTTTTTTCAAATACCCTTTCGCAGTGCACCCTATACAATCTCCATAGTTAGTGCCATTTAGCATTATTTTTTTTAACAATTCAAACAATCACGCTCGAATTCGATCGAACTAATGGGTATGATCACTGTATTTTGGGAGACAAATTGCTGGGCTATATCGCGCCGGCTTCTGTTTTCCTGCTTGTCTCACGTGAGCCACCGTTCTGTGCCAGAAGGATATTTGGATGGCGGGCTACGCCTTGAGACTGCACAATACTTCTTTTGCCCCTACATATTTACTGCTGTGCTGAATTTATCACCAAATAAAGGGGAAAGAAGGTGTAATCTCAGGGCGCATTTCAGAAACCCCCAGATTGCAGAGTGTGTCGCTGTCTGCGATTAATTTGGCTCTATTCACACTGGAGGAAGGGTAGGTTGCAGGGGCGCTGGGGGAACAGTGCCACAATGACTTGCCCAGAGGGGGCGCCAAAGATTTGCACAATTCGTGCTTGTACTTTGGCGGCATTTTGGATTTGCATTGTAAATGGGGATCTTTGAGCCTGATTACAGATTGTATGAGGGACCGGCTTCCGAAATGAACAGTATTTAACTGTCAAACATGGAGATTCAACCATGCAAATGGTGGGTTGTAATGGGAACATGCCAAGGGAAATGCAATGGATGCGGAAAAATACCATGCCATGAAGTACCCTCAAAATATATCAAATGGCTAGCATGAAATCGAAAGTCAAGCAATCGTGTAAATGTTTAAAATTGGATGCATGTAATGGGATTTACAATATGAGATGATTTTGTTGGACGATAGAATGATGATTTGGAAACGAATTTGTACGTAAAATTGAGTCTGAAACAGTTTGAAACATGCCTGAAACAGCCGTCTAGGTAGATTCTAAGGGACCCTCCCTATCCACTAATGTTTGGATTAGCCAAAGTATGGTTGAATCAGCAAATGTGGAGATATGACCACCTCAAAAGGGTGATTCTAATATGAATTGGCATTCAACCGTGGAGATGTTGACGCTCCATGGTTGTTATAGTTATTTAGCAGCATTTCATAAAACCATTGAAGGCAATTTTCCATCCAAAATCGAGAGCAGGTTGAGAACCATCTAAATGGTACATACTGTGATTACAACATCATAAGTAGAAATTCTGTGAGTTAAAAATAGTGTAAGCCATCGCACATGGGTATTTGATCGTAGTGACTTAGCAGAAATGGTTGTTATAAAAGAGTCCAAACCCGTTCAAATTGATTGCTGCTAGTCGGATTTATCACAGGAGCTGATTTGTTTGGACGATCTATCTCAGACTGACAGAGTGTTGAGTTGGAATCGAACTTGTACGTGAAATTGAGTCTGAAACAGTCTGAAACAAGTCTGAAACAGCCGTATTGGTAGATCTTAAAGGAACCAGCCAGGCAACCAATGGATTTGTGCTAATTGCATTAGTTTCACAAGGCTTGGAGGTGGACATTCTCACCGTGAAAGCTATTTTTCTAGTTTTTGCGTTCTTAACAGGTTATGGTTCTTCTGTTGGGGGTTGATCAGCAAACATGATGAGTTATTCAATCAAGAATATGGTTTTACAATCCAACATTGAGAGCCGACCGTGCAAAATGGTGGCTTCAGCAAGAAACACGAGCATATATGCAAATTAAGAGGTGCTTCGAAATAGGTTTCATCATCGAGAACGTGGTATTAACTGTCTATATGTTTTCTTTCAATGATTCAATCATCATATTATATATGGGGATTTTCACATCTAAAACAGTGACATTTACAATATGAATGGACTTTCAAGCATGGGATTTAAACATTTCGATGGGTATTTGCGAGTGCCTCCGTCTGTCACTCAGGCAAGTCCGCGTTTTCGGAGCCAGTCTGGAATTCCACTTGGAAAGTTTGGGTGGCTACCTGCGCCGCTGGGCTATGGTTCAGCTGGGGGTTCGGACTGTCCGAAACAAGTATGTAGCCACATGTATTGCTGGCATCAAACGCCACGAAAGTTTCTTCATATTGACAAAGCAGCACGTGAAAAATTGATTGGAAAAGCTGCGCCCAGCTGTTGCAGATACACGCACACACACGTCATCTGTCTTTTTTTTCAGATAGACGTGTGTGTGTGAGTGGCCTGAGGATTTCAGCGGCACCACTTCCAAGGGCCATCGCAGAGCATCAACTCATGTCGCTATTCAGCTCTTTGGCGGAACCAGTCGCTAGCTCCGAGGCAGTTTCTCCCTACACGTCGGTAAATTTTCCTACTGCACGTCGATTGGAGCCTCTACATGTTGGGTTGCATCTGGCATGATACAGCATCTTCGGATGCTGCAACTTGAAAATTTGTGGACAGGTAGGTATCATGAGTGTTTCTCATATAAAGAGATTTTGTGGGGGCACACAATCGGTTAACAGCGAAGTGGGTCGCATATAAATAGACATATATATATATATATATACATATTATATTTATATATGATTAAAATGTCATTTCAGAACGGGTGGGGGGTATGCAGAGACTGCTTCATTATTGATATTTGTTCATCCCCCCTGACTCGACGCATGGCGCTGAGTCGTGATGCTGGCAGCTGGGTTCAATCTTCTTGTCTCTCGAGAACGGTGCAGCAGTGGGTGGCAGATGGATGGGTTTCTTGCCCGCTAAAGGAATATTCTTGGCGCTTAACCTTGAGCCCCTGCTATTATCTTATATTGGCGAACCGTCAAAAATAACTTTTCGATACATCATTTGCCAATCTGTCATATGAGAGGGTTTACCTTGTAAGAAGTATGGAGTTTAACACCTTCGAGCGACATGAGTGGAATGAAAGATGTTCTTTGGAAATCCTCTTTCTTAAGGTGAGACCGCCACATGGGAGTCTTAGATGAGGTATTAACCAGGAAAAAACAAGGCAAGACGCACAGTTTTTGCGGGGCAGCACGCCGTCAGTCTGAACTGATTCGAAAGTCCAAGTGCGATCTCCCGTCCGTGATCCCCCGCTAATGATTGGTTGAGTTCACCCCGCTCCATACGCTTAGGATGTCTCTTGCATCCCAGGTTCCCGAAGAGCCTGCGTTGGTGCCGCATGCTGCACATACTCATTCTGCGCCTCACACGGTGCATGGTGATCCAGGCTCCTGGGATCGCGTTCTATATCGAAGGTACATGTCAGATCTACAACGTATGATTTGGGGTGAAGCTGTGGTTTGATAGCGCGGTTGGATAGCTTGGCAGGCTGGGAACATTCTTTTTGGTTAGGTGTGGATGACAAGCCTAGTGGTGCTGTCGGCATGGTGGCCGGCCTGTTGCATATTGATCCACGCCGCTACTCTGCATTGTACTGTGACAGTGCTATGTGAGCCACCGCAAAAACTCCGGCAATACTAAACATGTATTGGACGGACATTGAATTTCTGGAAAGTGATGGAATTTGTAAAAACATGAGGTAAGCGATGGGACCTTTCCAAATTAGCGATACCCCCTTTAAAGGTTATGTCATTTTGACCGTTNTGGAATTTGTAAAAACATGAGGTAAGCGATGGGACCTTTCCAAATTAGCGATACCCCCTTTAAAGGTTATGTCATTTTGACCGTTGATTTCTGACGTCTCTGGTGAACTAGATTTAGGATCATACAGGCACGTGCTGCTCAGCAAGTGTTTTTCTTGATATCCGTGAATTGATCCTCAGAGAAGAGAATCCGCTTCATTAGCTGCCTGCATCCTTGCCTTGCATGCTTTCATTGTCTCTCCTCTTGAATTTGCACCATTTCGATTGCCTCTCCACTGACTTTATTTACCCACTGCTGTTGTTTACTANCATTGTCTCTCCTCTTGAATTTGCACCATTTCGATTGCCTCTCCACTGACTTTATTTACCCACTGCTGTTGTTTACTAAAGCTTCTGTGTGCCAAACTACTGTCGTTGCTTAAGCGTGTTTCCATTGACTCCCCATGTGACTACGCGCTGTTTTGATTGCCCCTGCGCTGACTTCAACTTCGTACTGCTGTTGTTTCGTGAAACTGCTTTCTGACGAAGTACTACCGTATGAACAGGTACCAAATTTGGGCAATCTTGCGGTGAATTTTAGCGATGCCCTAGCGATGCCTAAGCGATACCCACGCGATACCCTTTTTCTGTCCCAGACAACCCGATGCACATCAGTCTGTGATGCATTCATGTTTCTGGTGGCAAGCTAGATAGAGATAGCTAGATAGAGAGGCACCCAATGAAATAGCCAGCTAGATAGAAAGATAGAAAGATAGAAAGATAGAAAGAAGAAAGACGGAACGATAGACAGCCTGGCATTCTATCTGACATTCTTTCTGGCAGAAGGTTCGGGTCTCTACGGGGCCAGAGAGCTGGAAAGCTCGCCATAGTGTTCGGGCCCGCAGGGGCCCAGAGAGCTGGCAAGCTCGCAATAGTATTCCGGTCTGTAGAGGCCCAGTGAGCNCGCAGGGGCCCAGAGAGCTGGCAAGCTCGCAATAGTATTCCGGTCTGTAGAGGCCCAGTGAGCTGCAGAGCTTGCTATAGAGTGGCTGTGTAGAGGTGGTTGGCAAAAAAGCTGGCTGTCCATGCGATGGGACCTTTCCAAATTTGTGGATGTCCTGTGCATGAACCTAGAGTTTTCGAGATTGCTCATGTGACTCCATGAACAGTACTCCATGTTGCAGTTTCCTTGGAATAGCGGCGCGCTCCTTTTCGAGTGAAAGCTGGTCGTAATCCCAGAGCTTGCCGTCCTCCCGGCCAACCTGATTGCTGAGGTAAAGCCCCGGGTGTTCAGAAGGATGCCGAAGCTGATGTGGAGAGCATTGGGCGGTGCACGCCTGCAAGTTGTGCCTTGCAGGACAGAATACAGCAGACCTCACTGAATTTGAACAGAATTGGAAGCATGTTCATGGCCAAAAAAGGAGTCTGAAACAGTCTGAAACTAGTCTGAAACAAGCGGGGAGCAGTAAACAACCACTGGCCCCCATTTCTTTTCACCCTGTCTTTAGTTTTCTCTTTCTTTCTCTGTATTGTTCTGCTTCTCTTCCTTTGTCACGCGCTCTCTATCTCTCTCTCTCTCTGTCGCACTTTCTCTCTGACTGATTCTCTGCCTCTCTCACTTTCACGCTCATTCTCTGACCATCATTCTCTGACCCTCACTGTCTTTCACTTCACCCATCACTGTCACTTTCTTACTTTCTCACTGTGTCTCACTCTCTCTCTCTCTCTCTCACTCTCCGCTTTCTCTCACTCTCTCTGACTTTCTCTCTCTCCCTCACTCTTCCTCACTGGCACACTTTCACTTCCATTGTCTCTCTTTCACTTTCACGCTCTCTCTCTCTCTCTCACTCTCTCTCTCTCTCTCTCTCTCTCACTCTCCCTCTCACTCCCTCTCACAAGCTCTCACTCTCACACTCTCTCGCTCTCTCTCATTCTCTCTCTCCCTCTCCCTCTCTCTCTATCTCCCGCTTCCTTCTCCTTTCTCTTTTTCTCTATATCCTTTTTTTTCTCCGCCTCTCTATGGTTTTGTCATTTCTTGCAGTTGAGGTGTTGGCCGTTCCAAGCAGACTGCCGGCGGACACGAGCCTGCCGAGTTACCGCCGCTCAAGAAGCGCAAGGTCACTTGGGGTGAATTTAGTAAACTAACAACACAATCATCATTCCTGACTGGCCCTGTGTGGCCAGAATTTTCGTGGCCCGTTTGAAGCTAGCCGGGCCCTTTTGATATAAAGTCAGATCCTATAGCCGGTGAGAAGCTGGCTCATGTTGAGGAAGCCATCGAGACGTCCACGTCCGGGAGTGGTTCAACTTCTGCATCCGCTTCGTCTAGTGAAAATCCGAATTCCGAGGCTCGGATTCAATCGTTCATGCGGCTTTTCAGGTGGCATCCTTTCAGATGTGGTGCTAATGACATGGCACGCAGGGCTTTTAGTGTGGCCGTTCTTTTTTTGCTATCTTGAACCAAGTACTTCACAGTAAGGTCTCCCTGATCTCTTGACTTTCTCACACGACAAAGTCATTCATTTGAAAGAAGGTGGGTCAAGGACAGTGAAACAACCGTGGAAACTGAGATTTCGATCGATTCTTTGGGGAGACGGCGAGCTATAGTATCCATGTAAAACGGCGATTGCGTGTACTTTCCAGGACCGCTGCATAACTTTCTCAACTATACAATGCTGGGGTCTTGACTTCCGTTGCGGTCCCTGCTTCTTTTGATTTCCTATCTTTCATATACAGAGAATGAGTCGAGTGTCTACCTGGAGTCTGAAACTTAGTCTGAAACTTAGTCTGAAACAGTCTGAAACGGCTCTGAAACATCCTCATTTCCAGGATCCATGGTCCTCATTGAATGAAGCCTGTAGTAGTGGTACTTGTCGTAGTACTAAAACCACTACTAGACTACTAACAACTACTCATCTTTCCAGACCGCCGCGAGTGCAGTTAGATTGTTTTTTTGGTGCTTGCTTTTCCGGAACGCTGCTTATCTTTACGGATCGCAATGGCTGCGTTTAGCTTCTGATTGCTCGATTTCCGGACCGCTGCATGTCTTTCCGGATCGGCTGTCTGGCTGCGATTGGCTTGTATTTTGTTGGCTTGCTTTCCGGACCGCTGCATGTCTTTTCGGATCGCTATGGGCTGGAATTAGGTTGCGTTTGTGACACTTGCTGTGCCAGACAGTGGCTGATGTGCAGCCGGTGAGTTCAGTGCGTAGGTCCATCAGTCGTGCATCGGGTCCGCACTGCTGCCACTGGACGAGCGACGCTCCATGTCCATGCCGATCCGTTAACGGCTTGCTTTGCCGCCAATGCAGCAATGCAATGCAACAGCCCGACACGGAAACTTCCGCCACTGCCTTGTGCGGTAGAATTTGCATATTAAAGACATTCAATATTTCAAGGATATAAGATATAAGTATCTTGTGTATATACAGTATATATATATATATATACATATATATATATATATATTTATATGCTTACTTTTCCGAAATGGTTCATTCTTTTCCAGACCGCTAGCCGGTGGCAGGTCAGCCCTGCGAAAGTTGGTGTGCCTGGAGCAGACTTTCCAGATAAGAGCAAGCAATGTCGTGGCAAAGCGAATTTTGGTGGCAAGGTGACATCCCTGCCTCACTGTGCTGTGTGCACGGTCTTGAGACATCACGAATTCCATGGCAATATTTGCCTTCTGTGTGAGCAAACCATGAGGGCTCGAAACCAAAGGGCATGGCGCAAGTTGAGTGAGGAGGATCGTAAGAGCATTGCTGCAGAGTCTCAACGAAAGCGAGCAGAGTCTCTGAGTGATGAAGATGCCAAGAAAGTAGCAATCATTTCCGAGCAAGTTCGCTTACTTCTCTTCGGCAGGTGATGTTTCAATTTACGTAGGAAGTCTAGCAGCGCTAGTGGGGTCACGTTGCTAAAAAGAATAATGACCGTTCCTCAGTGAATTCGGAAGGGGGCAGCATGTCAGCAAGCATGGCAAGTGGATACGTTTCTTGTCACGCCAGCGACTTCATCTTCCAGGAACCGCTGCTTGTGGCTCCCAGCCCGCACTGTCCAGTCCAGAAGCTCTGAAGCGGATCAAACTGTTCAGTGGCTAACCATTAATGTGTCTATCAATTTCTGGTGCACATTTGACGTGCCATTGACATCCATTGATCAAATTTCTTTGCATTAAACAGGTGGACTAAACCAGAGGGCTGTCTACACAGGGTCTCCGACAAATGTCGGCTCTGCATGGGTCAGCGCTGACGTTGAAGCCGACATGGGCCAATATGGTGTTACGCGGGTCTAAGAAGCTGGAGCTTCGGTCTTACGCATGCAGCGCTCGCGGTGCTGTGGCTATCATGCCGAGTGGTGGCGGCTGCGTGAGTGGCATAGTTCGGTAACTTGGCTTTATCGAAGGAAGTTTAGAAGCTAAACCTTCCGACAATATGAACAGATGGAAAAGCACAGCCATGAAGAAAGTCAGAAGATGAAGACAGTCAGAAGAGAAGAGATGCAGGTGCGCGAAAAGGTAGGACAGTCGCGAAACACTGTGTTTTTCCAATGTTTTGTGGCTCCGGAGGGTCGAAAAGTAGGCTCGCTAAAGCGGCGGGTGCGGAGACTTGTCGGCAGATGAGAGATGAAAAATTGCACGCCGTTGTGGCGCGAAGCACATTTGGAAGTAAAAAAGTGTTAAAAACTGTCATGTTCGGAGCACTTTTGGAAGTTGAGATGTGGAAAAAGTGCACGGCGGTGTGGCGCGAAGCACATTTGGAAGTAAAAAGTGTTAAAAACTGTCATGTTCGGAGCGCTTTTGGAAGTTGAGATGTGGAAAAAGTGCACGGCGCTGTGGNGAAGCACATTTGGAAGTAAAAAGTGTTAAAAACTGTCATGTTCGGAGCGCTTTTGGAAGTTGAGATGTGGAAAAAGTGCACGGCGCTGTGGCGCGAAGCGCATTTGGAAGTTGAAAACTGTCATGTTCGGAGTGAAACTTCCGCCACCGCCTTGTGCGGTACTACTGGTACCATCAAGTGAAGGATTACCCACAGATTGATTTTAGTATGTGAGTTTGCAATGCTAGACAGTCCGGTGCCTGCAGCTCCGGACCAAGGATCGAGGCCTGTGATTTCTTCAGCTTTGGCGAGCTACAGCAGAAGAAGCATTTGCACCGTGTCTCTGAGGACGTGAGAAACCCGGGCCCTTTCAAACAGCTCTTTCCTTTGAGACATCCCGGCCCTTCCAACCAAGGTCCACCATTTTCAGTCCTAATTATGAAAGAGAAGAAGACTATCAGCAATCACTAGATGAAATGAGATTTTCTTTCCTTGGTGGCCAAAATATGCAAGTGCTGTGATTTGTTTGGAAGGGCTGTGGGTTACCTGGAAATGCCGTTTCTAGAAGGTTTGCCAGGCATGTACTCGTCACATAACTTTATTTATATAAGAGTTCACCACTCAAAGCGCCTCATCCTTGCAAGCCCTTGGGTCTTAGCACCTGGACCGACAAACCAGGATGACTTGAAGAAGTGGTTTCCTAACGGCTGCTACGGCTGGTCTTTGGAAGGAGCTTTTGCCATCCAGCCTCCTGTACCAGTCCCTCGCCGTCATGGGTCAGCGACTCGGCTGTGAGCGTAGACAGTTGTCGGACTTAAGGCAAGCTGGTCACAACATGCCCGTAGCTAGTCGTCAACCGGTTTGAACGCTCAAGGACCAGCGAAGGAACTCCCTCACCTTCTTCCCTTACTTGCTTGTGCTTCATGTTAAATTACTGTTTCTCAGCCCTTGATGAAATCAAACAGCTGTAGGATTTGAAGCCTCTTGCAATGCGGATCTCGCCTGCAGGTAAGTTGGGTGAAGCTCACCAAGGATCTCCACACACAGTTGCTGCGGAAAACCTGGCTTTCCCCACGCCGTCTGAGAAGTAAAAAGGGGGCAGAGGATGGAAAATTTGAACTTCCAAAGGCTGAAGCAATGGCAAAAGAACCTGCAGAGGATGGAAAAAAGCCTGAAGGTCCAAAGGTCGAAGCAATGGCAGAAGAACCTCAGTCCAAGCAGCAACGCCTTGAACATTCTGATGATGAGTCAGGATCGGATGAGAGTGTGGCCGACAAGCTGAAGCGCTTGGAGGCGGAGATATCTAAGTTGAAGTGCAGCCGGGCATCCTTGACACCTGCTGAGAGGCGAAAGCTGTACACAAGGAATCCTGACGGTACCAAAACAACGGTATCTGCCTGCTTGGGCTGCAAGGTTTCAAAATTGAAACTGTCAGCCTGGTATCTTGTCAAAGGAAATCCCAGCGGACGGTGGTGTAAAACATGCCGAAAAACCAAAGCCAATGAGCGAAACCAGCGAGTCCGCGCCAAATTTGCGCCCATGGACGTAGACTAGTTTTTTTTCCTCAAGGGGCATGGCATGTGAAATCGCATGCTGGGGGAAAGCATCAGTTACATGATGCGGTCTGTGAGCACGTGAGGTCTGCGTGAAAATGAGCAGGCTTGCAGCTTGCAACCATGATTGTGCCATCCAGCTACCGTCCAGTGGCCACAGTAGGTGTGTCGGATGCCGTGTGAAACCAACTAACATCTATTTGGTCTGGTGAAGGCCATAAACTCTTGGAAAGAACATTGAAAGGACTCGACCAGGTGTACTAAATCACAGTGAAGGACGCTGAACCGCTTGAAGCCGTGAGCTGCGAGCATACAAAAACATACATAGATTCCATGCTTAATATAAGGGGTATATCTAATGGAAATTGATAGGTGTAGATGTGGATACATGGACGAGGGAGGGGTCGATGCTGATAGTTTCAGGCTGTTTCAGAGCTGTTTCAGACTGTTTCAGACTCCGTTTTGGACAGGATACAAAACAGCAAACATGGACAAAC
>BGPT01002089.1:78857-90677 GCA_003297045.1 Symbiodinium sp. clade C Y103 | reverse complement strand
AGAAACTCAAGGCAGCGCGGTGCTGAAGCAATGGACCACCTGGTACCCACGCGGAGCCGTTCCATGAAGGAACTTGCAACATGCTAAGAAAGCGTTTGGGCAGTGACACCACAGCAGCATAGTCAGCCATAACCTGACGCACGCCAGACTCATCCGCGTTGGGCAGCGGCAGGAAATAGTCACGTTTGAATTGCATGTTAGGAGCACACCACAAGGCCCAACCATCAGTCAGCCACAAGGGATTCATCACGAATGCATGGGCACTGATGAAGACAGGCAGGAAACGCATTCTTTTGCCAGGGCCACTTGTCTTAGTGCGGTCCAGGATACCACTCAAGCCTAGATCTGTCAATCGCAAGGTGGCAGGATCTAATCCAGACATATCGCTGCAACGGCTTGCTGTCCACAACTTCAGAGGTGATTCACCAATTTGTAGAAGGCAAAACATCGAAGGTAGAAAGGCAAGGAGGCATCACTCACAGCAAGCTCCATCGCACCGACTATTGCAACAGGCAGCATGGGGGCTTTACGCCGCGGCGGTGCTTTCGACTCTAAATCTGCCGTGAGCTGATTCACCGTGTTCCGGAGCACCTGCGAGTCAGAAAGCCGTTCGGCCGGGCGAACAGCCCCCACTTTTTCCATGAAGGCAAAGCTGGCCAAAATAGCCCCAGGCACAGTGCGTGCGCAGGGCTCCAACCGTCTTTCATGCAAGTATAGTCAAGAATGAATCCAATGTGAGAAGGCCCAGCTGAACCAGACACAGCCAAGCAATAGGCGCGCACCTTGCGCCATTCTCGCACTCGCTTACGTATGGTTGCTGCCCGTGCGTTGCCCAATGCAGCCATCAAGGCGACTTCCCGGTTGCGGACCAAAAGCATCGGTTCCAAGACGGGTAAGTTGGCTTCAACAACCAAGCTAGCCAACTCCTGTCGCCAGCGAGACAACTCACGCGCCTCCATGTCAGCTCTGCCAGAGGCCCCTTCGACCCGAGCCAATTGGCGGACACGCCGCGATTTGAATCTACCCAACTGCTGCTTGGCACCTGACTGTGCTAACCAAACCTGGGTANCCAGAGGCCCCTTCGACCCGAGCCAATTGGCGGACACGCCGCGATTTGAATCTACCCAACTGCTGCTTGGCACCTGACTGTGCTAACCAAACCTGGGTAGATGGCTCAGGGGCAGTTTTGGCGCGCTTTGACGACTGGAGGACAAGCATAAACTTCGTGGAATCTGGCACCAATGCACGCCGGCGATGCAGGGTTTTCACAAGACTGCTTGCATGAACTTGCAATTCTATGAAGGCAGCCCAGCCACACCGGGCGCAAGGTCACACAAGCACCTCAAGAACGACATTACAACTGTCGAACATTAGCTGGCTGATGCAGAAGAACTTTAGCAAGCAATTGGAAGGTGGATTCAATTAACTGACCCCTTCCAAACCTTTGACGCCTTGCACCCCCCCAGGGTTAGCATCCCTACCCCTAGATATGGAAGCCTTTCTGTTGCACATTGCATGTACACCTCCTTAGGCTGGAAATGCGTTTCAGCTGCAACCACATCCAGCATAGATCATCTGCTGGGAGGTGGCACCAAGCTTGATCCTTCATCATGAGTCCCCAGTCGTTGCCGGCAACTCTGCAAAAGCGTACTGTAGATATCGTAGACATTGTCGGCGAAGTAGCACATCTAGCGCTGGAAGTCCAGCTGCAGCGATGATCTCATCACCGTGATACATGTGCTGCGACGGCTTGGTTCTAAGCAGGCGCTTGTACAATCGGAAAACTGCAGCACTAAAGTCCGCTGTGTTTGTGTCCGTGACAAAACAGGTTTCTGAGCATCTTGGTGACAAGAACCTGAAACAGCTCTCGCCGCTTGGCAAAGGGCACCTGGGTGTTGTCTGGTAAAGCAGCCTGCGATGCTGATTGGGGGCAGCATGCGCTTGGGCAAGTCTGCGGCGCACTTCAACACGCTGGTCAGAAACATGACGAAGTAAACCACCGAGGTGGGTGTACTTGTTCGTGATTGGTACTTGATAAAGTTGATGTTCAATGAGAACTGGGAGCGTTCCAGGAGCATCAGGTCCAAAATGTTCAATCAACTTTGGCACGCCTGGAACCAAAGCCTCGCAGGCTCAGAAGCAACTCCGCTTTGCCACGCTTCAGATTGGGTGAAAGTCCACGCTCGGCGCACAACTCGAGCAAACGGCCTGCAGTCTAGGTCGCCTTGTCAATGACAACCGTCGGTGTGGCCCCCGACAGGCAAATAATCGTTTCATCCATCCAGGTTGGTCCCAGGAATGGCTGCGCCGATCCGAAGGTTGATGATCCTCCGGGCAAAAGAGTTGCAAGTGAGCTTCGCCAGGATACATAATGAGCAAATTGTTGGTCGACATGGAATCATGCAGGCGTCTCAATACCAGTGCCCAGACATAGCTGAAGACCACGTCCGCACAAGGCCCTTGACTCAAATTCTGTCTGCACAACATCACAACCTGCTGGTTCATCCAGGAATGTGTGTTTTGATGGATAGCACCAATGCTTTTGTGGCAGGTATGGCACGCCAGCTTGCTGCAGGGTCGGGCCGTAGGTCCCATCCAGAAGCGCCCAAAGCTCATGCAAGGCACTGGTGGCCATGTTGAGCGTGTGCAGAAACGCTGCCAGAGCTTCGTCCGTGATGGCATTGTCCATACACAACGGCCGGAAGATTCGGTAGAACGCCTCTGTAAGGTCAACAAAAAGGTGGCAGCTGACTGTCCGGCTTGTTTGCAACAACAAAGGTGCGCACGTACCAAATGCAAACCATACGAGACCGGCATCTTTCGCTTGCCACCAATGCTGCCGTTGTATTTCAAATACATCCGGTTGCAAACTTCGGATCGTACGATGAATTGATTTCCCAAGCTGGCTGGATATCAACAATGACCTGAAAGAAGAGCAAGCATCGCGCTTACCACGCCCCTTGTATACTTGTAGTAAATGTCCCCATTTGTATGACAGATCCTCTTGTCCGTGGATCATCAACTTCCAAAGTGAGGGATAGACAAGTGCAGCAAGTGGAGCTGGGAAGAAATCCAACCGCTCTCCAGGAATGAGATCTGGGCCATTGGTCTTGCCACAAGATGTGCGGCGCATGGCTATCTCAAGGTCTGTCAATGTGGGAAGTTCACAGGCAGATGCTTGAAATTGATGTTCTTGTCCAGAAAGAAGACCAGCATGCCAGTGCTCTCGAAACGTTTGCCTGGCATACGTTTGCCGCCTTCCATATCACGGAAGAAGTCTATCCAGGTCGCTAAGGACTCGGCTGGAAGCCGGCATGTCTGGTCGGTGCGATCCCTGACCTGTGGGATGGTCTTCTTCTTGCAATGCTTCAGGACTGTGGGCCCAAGAAAGTCGCGTAGACAACGAAGGATCCCAAATGCAGGCGTCTGGTTATTCAAGGACTCTAACTTGGAGCACAAGGTCTTCTGCTTGGCCTGGCACAATAATGCGCGACGAAGACAAAGAGCAACATTGCGATGAGCCGAGTGGTGCAGTCGCCAACAACCAAGGCTCACACTGAAAGCGGAGACCTGGGATGACCACTCATCATCCATGCTTTCATGCGGGCCAAGAGTGGAAGACACAGGCCAACAAATGACGCGCTTGTTGTCGATTGATTTCTCGGAGTTTTCGTTTGAAAGCAACCTTTTTCCCACGCAGATCCCACATGGCCGCATCAATGTACGGCTTTTTGGATTCATTTGGCTTAGCGCCTGCTTGGCACAGCACGTTGCGCAAGTCATTGGCCAACTGGGTCTTTACATCTATTTTCCAAGCCGGAGCCCGGAGTTGGGACAGCTTGCGCTTGTGGCGGCGCTGTTTCGATCAACCTTGGGGTCCTGCGTGGCTTGTCAGCTTTGGCAGTTTGGGCATGCCACGCTGGATGAAGTCCAACTGCGCGGCGGTCTTCTCGTGAGTTGCCTGGCTCGAACGAGTCAATGACACACGACAAAGCGCAATACGGCAACCAATCACGCGGGACCAGGACATAGTCGGTGCAGTGTGCCGTGGTCTGTGACAATGAAGTCCACCTATGTCGGCTGCCCTGATGAAGATGAGATGTGGAAGGTGCGCAAAGGTCATATGCAGCCAGGCAACCACGGAACAGCAAAGTGTTGGCCACAGTGTTGGCGCTGCTGCCGCGATGGTCAGCGAAGATCGTACATCCATCAGCTGGATCCGGTGCGGCGTTGGCATCAATAAGCCAAAACCATGGACTGCCATCATGAAGTGTTTGCAACAGTTCTTCCGTATCATGCCACCATGGCTCTCGTTCAGATTGTGGCCTACCAGAATGGGGGCCATGCGCAACAAAGAACCAACCCGACAGGAGCTCACTATCACAGCGGACGATGAGTCTTTGAGGATCTTTGTGGGCAACTTGAAGACAATGCGGGCGAAGAAACAAAGGTCGACCACTGCTATCATGACCAAGTGGTTGATGTAGATTGACACACAACTCAACTCCATATTGTCGATCTGCATGTCCCGCACATATGCGATAGATACCATGTGATGTGGTTAGACACTCCTCGTTTCTGCCTTCCTGGGTGCCAATGATGTTGAGCCCACAGCTCTTGGCCTGCTCATAGAGAAAAGGCGAGCTTTCCTGCGTGCCCCGCAGGACCTCTGTCGCAAGGCTCGAGGAAACATTGGGCATCTTCTGTAGTGGGGCAAGACGAGACCGAACTGCGCAGTGGGTGTCGAAGTGGAAGCTGTGGAGCTGGTGTGCATATTTCCTCATTCCAAGGCAGATTCACCAAAGCAAAGCCAAAGATGCGGCAACTTGGGTATCCACGACTGCATATTCAGCCGGAGTCGTGGCTGATTGAAGCTGACTCGAGCTTCTCTCTTGGCAGCCAGATCCACGAACCCGTCAAAAACCTCACCAGTGTGCGCTTGAACGTGATGAAACCCCAGATGTCTTTCGGGAAAGCCGTGATGAAGACATTGGAAAACACCACGTAATAGGCGGAAAGAGAGATCAGGGTCATGCGTTCCCATCTCACCCAAAGCGTCGTGTACGAATCGACACAGAACAATGTGGGTGTGATACAATCTTGGGTCAAGTGCCACAAGCCAGCCCAAAGTAATCCTTCACGCTCAGCTACTTATGCTCCGATACGCTTTGCACCAGCGTAATTGATTGGTTTAAAATGGTTTAAACATAGTTTAATGTTTTGAATATTATTTTGCCGTAGGAAACCGCACGTCATCAGGGTGCAGCGTGTCAGCTTTGACATGCTTTAATTTGCCACGGTGTCTTTCTTGTGGCTTCGCCGTCCACTGCTTGTTAGCTTTGCATTTCTGTTCATTGTGTAAAACATCGGATGAAAATGGAAAGCTGGCACTATTCTGCAGTTCTCAAAGCTGAAAGCCAGACGCCGAATCATAGATGTTGATGCCGGAGTAGTGAACAGAACCTTGGTCAACACGAAGCAGTCTGACATGCTGATCTCAGCTAGTGTCTACTGAGTAGTACTGGCTTGAATGTTTCCAAGTTTCTTTGACACGAGACCGGCACCGCACCGTGTGTTTGCGAAATGCGCTAAGTCGGGCACCGACCAAGATCTGGGGCACTTTGGTGAGGACATAGCGACCCTTCTCCGCTCGGAGCTTTCCGAAGAAGGCGAACCTCAAAGCGATCAGCGAAGCACGGCGAAGCAATCAGCGAAGCAATCCGCGAAGAGTCCCATCTCGGCCGTGGCCGTGGCCAACACGAGGTCAAGCTATGGCCGTTCTCTGAGGCCGCAGCTTCCGGGACTTTTGCTCCTCCCACTTTTTCATGAAGAGCTCCGTGATCTGACGTCGAGACTTTGGCAGTCTTGGACACGTCGTTGTAAGATGGTGGTAGACTCTGAAAGCAATGACAAACGATATCAAAAGAACCCTGGCAGAAAATATTAGCCAAACAGAAGTGTGCAAAACAAACGGGGTGAATTGAACTTGACATGTTTTGCGGACTCCAATATGTAGACGGATTCTTGTTTCTACCAGAATCTTTCTTGGGACGTTTCACTTTTGGAGGAAATAAAAACTGGGATGTGAAAATGCATGACAGACCAAGCATAAACAATGAAATTCCACAAGTGATGCGGATTTTTTGCGCAATCCTGAAAACCAATTGAAGATAATTGAACCTATCATCACCATTTATGGCACAATGGTTTGGGAGTTGCAATTCAAAGCTGCAGGGGACGTACTTCTTTCTCAGCCACGAGGCACACTGGATCTGTAGTCCAAATGTCCGCATGCACTGTGCACAAGACATATCGTTGCGCACTATCATAAGTTCTGCAATTCACAAAGATCGTTGTGCATTCACGTTTACCAGAGTGCGCCCTATCAGAATCACAGCGCCCATTTGCCAAAATGTACCTGGACCTATAGGTGCCTTCCTGAATGGCGTTCTTGGCAGCTAGGTTCTCACAAGAAGGTCAATATCAGACTATTGACTATTGAATAGTTATTGTTGAAAAGTGGCAACCTGGCTCTGACGTGAGAATTGCAAATCAATGGCCCAGCAAAATACTAAGAGGCTCAGAGGCTGCTGGGTCTGGAAGCCTCATCGAATGCCACCAGCGTCACCTCATGTCACCTCCCTCACTTCACGCCACCGTGGTCACCGTGGAAGTCGAAGTCATTGTCATGGTCATGGTGGTGGTCACGGTGTCGCCCGCGGTGGTCGTCGCAGTCACCGTTGTGGCAGATGAAGTGTCCTCCTCAGTACTGCCGCAGCCTTGTAAAGACAGGGAGGCAATGAAGCCCAAGCAAATGGCCACGAATGCACGGGCAAGCTGCATGATCACAACTCGGAGTGCTGCCGGTATCAAAAGCAAATGCTGTTCAGGCCTCTTCCCTCTTGAGCCACATGGACATTTGAACATGAAGTTGGAAACGCGTGATTCTCTTGATAAATCTTTATAAGCGTAAGCTTTCAGATCACTGCATGGAATGCGACTTTGGTTGGGGCGTGACCAACTACATGTCCTGAGCGAACCCATCTTTGGTATGTTCATATGAAGTGCAAACCCTACCTCCAGATCGCAGGTGCCATCAGCATAGACGGCCAGCACGGTCACCGGCACATGGCGATTCATGTGGGTCAAATGGCTCACCTTGGCAGCACTCTGCGAATCTTCCTCACATGTTCTCCAATTCTCATCGCTAGTAGCACTTGGATGCCATTTTTATCTGCAAATGCAAGTATAACATGTTATAATCAAATAAGATCAAATATTTTATAATTATGTTATAGTATAGTTATAGTTCTATATAGTTATAATATAGTTTTAGAATGTTCGAATCTGGACCCCTTGAAACCTGGGAGCTGGGAGCTCGGGCGACGGGTTTGTTTGGCCCGGAACGATAGGGCAAGTCGCGGTGCTCTCCGCGCGCCTGAAGCCGGCGAACAACGTGAAATCAGAACAAAGCCGGCGATTTTTTTTTAACAATATTATTAAACACCACAATACGATTTCACGATTATGAAAATACGATTAACAATATTAACAAAATCAGAACATATCTCAATTCTCAATTTACAATCATACAATCATACAATCACAAACACATTCTGAACCACGTTGCATCATCGAATCACAGAAAAGGACCTCAGACCTGAGAAACCAGGAAGCTCAGAAAACCCAGCCAAAATCAAGTCTCTTGCGACTCCCTTTGCGAAGTCGTCCATGATCCGAGTCCAAAAGCCCGCTTTGTGCTGGTCCTGCAACATCGATTACCGTGGATGCAAATCATTTGAGGCTTTCGAAACCATGCCCACAGTCATTGTTTCGAAACACTAGATTGGAACTCGCAACAATGCAAAACAAAAAACTTGCGAGAGAATGAAATTAATCCCTGTTCCACACGGTGAGACTTTTTCAATTTTTTCATGTGCAGATTGGGAATCGGAGCAACAAAGCGAGAATTCTGTGGCGTGCTCGACGTGCTCGGTCCATAAAATCTTTCTCCGACAGCGGCAAGACCTGGGCACAGGTAACAGGATAAGACAGGCAGAAAGAAACAATTATATCCTGTTGTGCTGTCAGTGACTGTCACCTCATTCGGCACATCAGCAATTCATAGTCCGTGTCGCAACTTGGACAAGTGCACCAACTGCAACATGACACGAAATGGCGCGACTGTCATGTCATTGTGAATGTTTCATTTCATGATTCTGTGTCTCTGTGTTTGCGGCAACACGCTAGAGAAATTTATTCCATGCATTTGTCTCTATGTGGAAAAGACCCTCTGTCTTGCCCTTTGGTGGATGTTGCCAACATGATAATTCATGATAATTCCACCCAATAGCTCGAGGCTGCAACCCAACAACTACCTACCGCGGTGACAATCCCTCATCCACCTTCTACCTACCACCTTCTGTACCTACTGCATACACTTTATAAATGTCATAATGCTCGTACGGGTTTTTGAAAATTGTGGCATTGCAAGCGAGTCAGAGAGTAGTGGAATAGTGAGTTAGCAACTCCTCAATTTCGAACGGGTATCTTGCACTGTAGTTTCTGGCGAAAGTGGGAGTCTGAATACGGTCGACGGATCTCTGCGTCCAGCCAGAAACTGATCAGAAACTTGGGAACCAGGCATACTTGTAAGGCATGATGTCATCGCAAAAGGTGGGAATGAAACTCCTGGCAAAGCAAGAAATGACCATGAGAGCATGTGCTATTACACATGAAAAGGTCATCCCACACCAGGAACCTCTCGGATGATAGATTTATCATGAACGCAAACTTTGAACTCCAAACGTGCCAGCATCTCTGTTTGAACGGCCGTTTCGGCACCTATGTGCGGAAATGCACCCGAGCAAAGCAAATATTTGTCAAAATCTGAGACGTTATCAGATTTCATGAGTCTCAATGTCAGCATTAGCTATGGAGATTTCTGGACTAAAACTGCGCTGCATCGAATTCTCGATGTAACAGCCTACAGCGAGGCCAGGGGATCACTTGGACCCCCCCAAAGCCACTCACTTGGACCCCCCATTTTAGGCGGCGGGAGGGAGGCGAGAGGGGGCGAGAGAGGGGGTCCAAGCGAATGGCTTTGGGAGAGGGGGGCAGAGGGGGGTGGGAGGGGGCGAGAGGGGGGCGAGAAGGGGTGGGAGGGGGTGAGAAGGGGGGGCTAGAGGGTCAGAGGAAATTTTATCATGGGACACGACCCTTTAGGGTGGGGGAGGGAACATTCATGGGGGGGGAACACTCATGGAATAAGGACAAATCAGCCAGACCCCCTTGAACAATTACATTCATTGGTATCAAATTAACCAGCCCCCCCTTGAACAAGTACATTCATTGGTATCAAATCAACCAGCCCCCCTTGAACAATTGCATTCACTGGTATCAAATCAACCAGCCCCCCTTGAACAATTACATTCATTGGTATCAAATCAACCAACCCCCTTTGAACAAGTACATTCATTGGTATCAAATCAACCAGCCGAACAAATACATTCATTGGCATCAAATCAACCAGCCCCCCTTAAACAATTGCATTCATTGGTATCAAATCAAACAGCCTCCCTTGAACAATTACATTCATTGGTATCAAATCAAACAGCCCCCCCTTGAACAAGTACATTCATTGGCATCAAATCAACCAGCCCCCCCTTGAACAATTACATTCTTTGGTATCAAATCAACCAGCCCCCCTTGAACAATTGCATTCATTGGTATCAAATCAACCAGCCCCCCTTGAACAATTACATTCTTTGGCATCAAATCAACCAGCCCCCCCTTGAACAATTACATTCATTGGTATCAAATCAACCAGACCCCCCTTGAACAATTACATTCATTGGTGCCAAATCAACCAGCCCCCCTTGAACAAGTACATTCATTGGTATCAAATCAACCGGCCCCCCTTGAACAATTACATTAATTGGTATCAAATCAACCAGCCCCCCCTTGAACAATTGCATTCATTGGTATCAAATCAAACAGCCCCCCTTGAACAACTACATTCATTGGTATCAAATCAACCAGCCCCCCCTTGAACAATTACTTTCATTGGTATCAAATCAACCAGCCCCCCTTGAACAAGTACATTAATTGGTATCAAATTAACCAGCCCCCCTTGAACAAGTACATTCATTGGTATCAAATCAACCAGCCCCCCTTGAACAATTACATTCATTGGTATCAAATCAACCAGCCCCCCTTGAACAAGTACATTCATTGGTATCAAATCAACCAGCCCCCTTGAACATGGGATACGAACCTTTAGGGTGGGGGAGGGCGAACATTCATGGAATCAGGGAGAGATCATTTTATCATGGGATACGAGAGGGGGGTGAGGTAGCAATCCCCTGCATTGAGGGGCCCTGGAATCTACGGTGAACACCTGACAGCCCAAGTGAAGCGCAAGCTCTTTTCTCTAGCGTATATGCTACTCTCAGTCTTGAGCCACGGAGTGGCGCAGTGGAAAGTAAATGAATTATGTGGTAACTACGGAAGCTACGAACACTACTAATATGTATTGCTTAGACACGTAACTACAGGAGGGAAACAGACCACAAAACAGACACAAATTTTCTTCGTGTCGGTGCATGCATCAAAAGTGTGTCAAGCGCTCCGGACACACGCGGCTGTGAAACGAATCTACTAGAAGCTCTTGTAGCTTCTTCTTCTTTTTAGCCATGATAACGGCATTTTCTTCCTGAACCTCTTTTTGTCCTTGCCTTAATCTTCGATCTGAAATTGGCCGGGTAATCGGCACTTAGTATCCCATGCGAAATGTGTAGCCATCAAGCCACAATTCATTGTTCCTTCTTTGCCAGCTTGGCTGCTCATAGTATATGGATTGCCATGGGAATTCGGGACAGCGGTCAAGCCAGCTGCCGTCGTTGTTTCTCACCCAACGCGGACCCTGGTATGGTTGGGATCGTATTCAATGTTGCCGCCGCGCTGCCAGTAAGCAGGTCCTGGCGCTGGTCTATATCCTTGTGCAGGTGCTGGCGGCGGTGGAGGTGGAACCGGAGGTGGAACCGGAGCCGAAGCTCGTGGTGTTTGACGGGTATATGGCTGGTTGTAGCGCTGGTAATCATGTTGCTGTTGTTGGAGCCAGGATCGTTGTGGTGGTGGTCTTGGACTCTGAGGTCGCTGTTGTGGTGTATTTGGACGACGTTGAGTATTGCGTCCGGTCGGTGTTTGAGATCTTTCTCCACGCCTCGCGCTTGGCGGTGGAATCGGAGGCGTCTTCGGAGGAGCCTACTCGATTGGTGTTCTCAAAAGTTTGACTTGCAAGTACTTAGTGGTATTGTAGTATTTATTTTTTTTGGCCATTGGGGTTATTTGATTTTCTCGTTTTTTTGGCCTTTAGTTAATTTTCTTCCTCGTTTTGGACACCGTTTTTCTCGTTTTGGATACATTTCAATTTAATGTTAAAATTTTTAGCCACGCTTCACTTTGTCCTTCCTGATTCACTTGTCCCTTGTCATTATCTTTATGGCGCCTTTCTTCTGACACATTTCATTACAGCTTCGTATGTCTCTGGNTTTGTCCTTCCTGATTCACTTGTCCCTTGTCATTATCTTTATGGCGCCTTTCTTCTGACACATTTCATTACAGCTTCGTATGTCTCTGGTTTGCCACATGAAATTAGGGCATTTCTCGTGCAGAAGCCTTCTAAGATAATTTTGGCAGTGTCAAAGTTATTCTCTCGCCGCGTTTGGGGCTCAAATGCGGTCAGGTGAAAGTGGTTATAGCGCCGGCTTTTTAGTGGCTGTTTCGGCCGCGGTAGCGGCTATTTTAGTGGTTGGTTCG
>BGPT01002089.1:1113-68624 GCA_003297045.1 Symbiodinium sp. clade C Y103 | reverse complement strand
TTAGCAAAAATTAAAGAAGTATCATTTTGAGGCTGCCAGCTTCAAAATCATACTTCTCGTTTTCGGGCTTCTAGAAAGTGGCTTCTCGGAAGTTTAGGGACACCGGATGATGGGTCGATAATCGTCCTAGACGCGTTGTGTCCAAACACACACCGGAAGATCGCACCGTGAAAGGACCAAAACTGTTTGTGAGAAGGCTTGTTTTCTGTTTTCGCCTGATGGTGCCCTAATAGCTCAATGAATGAGCCGGCGTCCTGACTACCACGTAGGAAACAGGCGAGTGCTGGAGCCGAGATATCGGCATGTGAGTGCACTACGCATCCGATGCAGGCGGCCTTTTGGCAGAGCCCGGAATGACGTTCAATACCTCCCTGATCATCGGATGCTTCACACAAAATAATAATGTGTCCTCCATTGTTGAAAACTAAATGTGGTAAAACTTTCTCTGTCTCACGAATCCATTTGTCAAATTTGAAAGCACCTGCAATAATTGGCGGACGATGAAATATGGCCAAGATTTGAGGACACAAGGTTGAGTTGGAGAGATGTCATATTCGAGTCGGTGACGTTCGCCTCAGTGCGTTTGTGTCCTGTAGAAAGAGATGATTTACTGGAAAGAGCATTTCGATAGATGTCAAGAAGCTGGTACTGCTCTTCCTCAGAAATCGGGTAAAATTTCTTGGCGTTGATCATAATCTGCGGCCGATATATCGGCACTGGCATGTCATCAAGCTGTTGAGAAATATAGTGTTCAGTCAATGTAGGTACTCGACCGTTGTCCGGTACATATGAGTATTCGGATGCTACTTTGAACTCCTGTACTCCTGTGAGAAAGGTCATGAAAAGCTCTCCTCCTACTTTGTCTCCTGCTCGGGCTCGAGCGTACAAATCGTCAATGGTGTCCTGGCCAAAAGCGGCTTGTTCAGAAGGATTATACCCGAAATAACGGGATTCTGCCTGCATTGTGTTTTCAAACAATTCTTTCAACTTAAAGCATGAGTTTGCGGATGCAATTGAATCAGGAAGAAAATCTGGATCCGTGTCAACGGAAAAGTGCGCGATGGAGTGATTGCATGTCTGGCCGTCATAACGGCACTGCAGACAATAGCCACTTCCGCACTTGTGATACCAGAACATAGCATCCTCACATTCACAAATCTTGTCTTTATTAGTGCAAGGGAATTTCTCACTGGGATGCGAAAACCACTGTAAGTTGGTGAATTCTTGAGTCCATTTGACATAAACGTATTTTGCTGCTTGCGCATCCTGGAATAATTCCGTGGCTTGCTTGGATGTTTCACGTTTTGGTGCCTTATTGGTTGTCTTTTCCTTGGCCGTGTGTCCGGCACTGGCGGAAGCGGACGCGGATGCGGATGCGGATGCCCTGGCGGATGAAGAAGCCGGTTCAGCGGCGCTTTCCGGTTCGGATGTTTCAGGCTCCTTCTTTTTACGCCACTGCTTTGTGATTTTTCTGGATGCTGTGGCCGCTTTAGCGGCACCTTTCGGAGGAGGTGGCGTTGGCGGCCGAGGCATGTTCTTCGCTGGGATGCGCTTCTTAAAGCCAAACTGGAGCTTTTCTCCTTCTTCTTCTGATTCTTTTTCCGGGGCTTCAGAAGCTGATGTGTCGCATCCACCATACTTAGCTTTCATGTATTTCTTGACAGCTTTCATTTGAATTGAAAATAATGTGTCTTTCATTTCTCTGATCCTGGCCATGTCTGCATCCTCAGGATCTCCTAACTCCCGCTCGTTGGGATTAGGTTCGTTGACAAGGGAAACGTAACCTTTCTGATTTTCTGGCATTTCTTTAAAGAAATTTTCCAACATTCCAGCCATAACATCGGAATCTTGCATGGAGCGTTGTACATATTCAGTGTACTGTTGCCTGCTCCATTTATCAGCAGCCTTGCCCAGGGACTTGCTTTTATCGTAAATCAGCTGCAAATTCGTGATGTGGCACATGATGTCCTTCGTGCTAGACATGTCGGTCATTTCTTGCAGAATTGACTGTACAGGTTTCTGATACCAACATCTGGCACGAAGACTCCAGATCCCAATTGTCCGTGCCAACGGGACAATTTCAGCACAGAGAAGATAGCCGATCTGGGTACGCCACACACGATACTCGTCAAGCCCATTATGGGCATAAATAATAAGTCTTCGTGCGTGCTCAGCAAATTGTCAATGACAAAATGATTCTGCTTTCTTGTTCTGCGAGTGCCGCCAGGAAGCAAACCTTTTTCTGCAATTGACGGAATTAAATTTTCATCGGTTCCATGCACAATATATCTGTCCGCGTAAGCGGAACTATTATAGAGTTCATGGGTGACCTCTGCGGCATTTGAATGGCCTGATTCGCATCTGATAAAAATGGTTGCCACATCTTGCTGTTCAAATTCAAGTGCCTGGTGGTACCGTGTGTCCGGTTTGTCCACATAGTCGAAAAAGATGTAGTTTTTCTCAGGTGGTGTCGTACCAGGCTGGAAATCATCAACTGTGTGAAAGCCGACTTGAAGTCGGTTATTATTTGAGGAAAGAATTGCATGGGCAAAAGAAATTTGACCGACGCCATGTTCCGGCGGTAATGAGGTCGTACATGTTGCAAATCGTACTGTTCAAGCTTGTCCTTAACCGCACAGCGGTTGTAGTTGTGCAATGATCGCAATTTCGCCAGAGTCCAAGGGTGGCAGCTAAGCTGAGCCATCCGTCCTTATGTGTCAGGATCGAATGCCTGAACAAGTACGTCATGTGGCCTGACCACGATCTGAACGCGTCACCGTTCTGCAAATCATTTATTCCTTGGGAGTCCACGATAGCGGAACCACCCTTCAAGACAATCAAAAGTGCTTCTTGAAAAGATTTTGCATTGGTTTGCTGAGAAAAGGCATTGGATCGCAAAGCATCTTCCATCAATGCATTTCTAATATCTGGCTCTCGGTTTTGGCGTCTGCCCGAGTGATCGGGACGTCGACCGCCGGATCGAGGAGTGTGCTGAGGTCGTTCACCCCTGGGAGTTCTGAATCCACGTGATGTGTCCGCGTCAGCGGAACCAACAGGTCGGGACAGTGCAGGTGGCATCGGAGTCAGTGAGTGTGAGGTTGACGAATGCGAGATGTGCGAGAATCAAGTGAGATCTGGATCTCAAGAAGTGTAACACGATTCGGCTCAGGGAATCCCTTGCTGCTTTCAGCGGCGCAGCTCTGTGTCTTCGAGTTCCCTTGAGCCAGAATGTACATGAACACAAAATTGAGTCGCAGACACAAATTTTCTTGAGACAAAAACTTACTCTGAAAGCAAACATCAACATGTACACATATTCACTAACATCTTCACAAAAACATGTCACAATGTTGTGTGGTTCTTTCAGAGTATCAATGATCCATGTCGTCAAGAAAGCCTTGTGTTTGATCAGAGACCTAACTGGTGGATGAACATCAACTTCATCTAAACGACCTGTAGTGATTGACTGAACAAGCTGATCCGGTTTATCGGTATGTTTGGTAAGCGGGTCAGCTAGGCAGTATTCGCTCACGATATGGCGAAGGTCATCTAGATGGCCGGTGTTACTCTCATGTCTTAGCATTTGGATCAGGCGGTGTGTTTCCTTCTGCTCGGGGAGGTGTGTTGTTTGTGCAGTAGTCACCAAGTTGTTGGCATCTGTGCGTATGTGAATTGGCAACACTTCACCACTAACATCAGCCCAAAGAGCACGAAGGAAAAGACAAGTTCCAAAACATTTCATGAGAGCATTCAACTCGGCAACCGTGGTCGATTGAGTGGTTGTTGTTATCTTATGACTCTCATAGTCAATGATTGAACCACGAGTTGATGCATCCGATTTCTTGTCATAACCGGAAGAACGGTATGAAGACTTAGGCGGAATCTTACGATCTTCGGCAAGCAAAAAAAAAGGGGCACGTTGACTGGACTTGTCACTGCTGTTACGGTAAGAAGCATCGGGCATGCCAAGAATGCGTTGTTGTCCTTTCACAGGCCAGAAACGTCCATCAACATGACTCTTCAAGGCCCGAACAACTTTATTGATTTCTCTGACATCTCCGATGGTTGGACTTGAAGCGGCTGATGCACAACGCGAGAACTTGTAACACAAGTGAACTTGAGTCCTACTCTGTAGCCAGTTGAGTTGACCAAGAACTGACCGATAAGCGGTGTGAAGTTGAGGATTGCACTGAATGTTGTCCTTCAAGGTCTTGTCAATCTTTACTTCTTCTACCGCGTCAACGGCAAGTTTCTGATCTACAGAGATATAAGGACCATACTTCTCATGTGTTTTCCACTTTGTGCGTTGTCCAACAAACATGACATCATTCTTGTCTTCCGGGCCGACTGCAAAGTCCTTCCTTAAGCTGGTGAGTACCTTGTCTTCAAAAACCTTGTCGCCTCCCATGAACAGGTCATCAACATGTAAGCATATGAAGCCGTGTGGTCGGCGTCCTTGTGCATTGTTAGGTGCAACAGGATCCATCAAATGATCAATGGCCTCAGAGATGCTAACTTGTCCATGTTTGTCAACACTGGGAGCGAAGTTGGATTTCTTTCTTGAAGACTCATCATAAAGAATGTAGGTACATCTGTCAGTTGGAACAAGTCCACAATCAAGCAAGGCTTTATCAATGATCTGCCACCATCTCCTAGGTGCGTCATTAAGACCATAACCGGGTTTCTTCAAACGAGCACCAATGTAAGGAGGATAGCCATACTCAGGTGGGATTTGACATATGATATCTCTTGTCTCATCATATGCTTCTCCTTGGAGAAATGCTGTCTTCAGATCATGTGATATAAATCCCATTGAGCATTAGCGGCCAACTGAGTGGCACATCTAAAGCCTGCTCTGGATGCTGCAGGGCTATCTGTTTGTTGGGGGTTCTTCTGTTTGTCTTGGAAACCCTTGAGCACCCAGCGTGCCTTACATTTCTGGAAGTTGCCATCCTTGTCGTTCTTTACAGTAAGGACCCAACGTCCGGCAACAAAGTTCCTTATCTTCATATTTCTCTTGTCAACGAGATCAAAGACTTCATTGTCTATCCATGACTGACACTCAGCTTTCTTGGTTTTGCAAGTTCACGTTTTTCTTGTTGTGTAGCTTCCTTTCGTTTCTTGCCTACCAAGTATGCAAACTTGTCAGTAACGGAATAGAGTGTCATGAAGGCTTTGTCTTCGTCTGTGATTCCGTGATATTCTTCAATGATGTCAGAACGGAACTTCCGGCTTTTACTTCTTTGTCTCTCCGACATAACGGAATAGGACATACCTATGGACGATGAAGATGCAACACTACTCACTTGGATCGGTGAACCATCAATCAAACGAGGCACAGAGAATGATACGGTGTTACTACAAATCTTCTGTTCTTGTGTGAGGAAACACCATGTCTTGTCATCATCTTCTATGACCAGATCATTATAGTCAAGCGCGTCATCCGAATCAGTAGAACCATAAGGAATTGTCTCATCTGTGTCTTCTTGATTCTCTTCTGCTTCTCCCTCAGGCTCTGGTGTCTCTTGTGGTGGATCTGGATCTGGCATAGGTGCTGGATTGAAAGGTTCATCTCCGTCGATCGGAAGTAGTGGTGGTCCATTATGTCCTGAAGGTCCTGCATTAGGGTCAGGCTCGTCATCATCAAAGTCATCACGCACAGCAACATCCTTGGGTTTAGGTGTCTTCGGCGCATTCCAAACACTAGGAGCGACAAGTTGTGGCGCGTTTCGTGTGACGGATGGCTGCGTATCACCCCCCAAATGGTTGCTAGGCTGAAAGGGGTGTGAAGACGAAGCAGGCATTTGCCTAGATGGGCGAGCCTTAGTTGCAGGAGGAATCGGAGGATCATCCGGTGGTCTCTTAGTGCTATGTGTCATAGGCACATCATCGATGTTCGGTGGAACAATAGTAGTTGGTATAATCACTGTATCCGGTGCAACTGGAATGGCATTGGCTCCGGGAAACGGAACAGTAGGTGGTCCAGGTGGTGATTGTTGGAAAGGTGGATTGTCTGGTGATGATGGTGGTTGTGACCGTGGTGAAAACATATCCTCACCAGGTGGTTGTGGAGATTGATGAGGTGTGTAAAAGTATGGATCATCATCAGGAGGGCCATTGTTGTGTGGTGTGTGCGGTGCTTGTGGCATGTCATTGTCCGGTGGATGTTGATCATCAGGTGGAACATCATGTNATCAGGAGGGCCATTGTTGTGTGGTGTGTGCGGTGCTTGTGGCATGTCATTGTCCGGTGGATGTTGATCATCAGGTGGAACATCATGTTGTGTGAGATCGTCATCGAGTGGTGGTTCCTGCTCACGTGGATCTAATCCTGGTGGAGGATCAACATCTGTTGGTGGTTGTTCAGGTTTCTTGCTGCTGTGGTCTGCAGGCACACTACCATCATTGTTCCAAAACCAAATGGCACCCCATTGAGAGTCAACCAATCCAGACATATCCTTAGGATGATGCAGGATGTGAATATGAATGGGATCCTTCTCTTTCCAAAGATGCAGGATTCCACTGGTGCTGCGGTAGTAAGCCCTTAATGGTTGAAAACTACCACGAAAAATCATTGCGTTCTCAAACATTGACGTACTCAGATAGAGTTGTCTGAGATGTGAAACTTCTTGCTGTGCTTCAATCTGTACTGGATGATATGTGCTTCCGGCAGGAAGGGCATTTACGCGGTTAAGTAAGCGGNTGTCTGAGATGTGAAACTTCTTGCTGTGCTTCAATCTGTACTGGATGATATGTGCTTCCGGCAGGAAGGGCATTTACGCGGTTAAGTAAGCGGCGCGTATAGTAGTCGCGGACAGGAAGTGCTTGTTCATAAACTGAAGTAAAGACGGGATACTCACAGGCCGTCTGATCGGCACATTCCTTTTGAACGTCACGCAACTGAGTCAATTCAAGGCAGTCCAGCAATTCAACTACAAGTGATGTCTGTATTGGATTGAGAGTCCGTGAATTTCCAAGTGGCAAAATGCTTCTGATGAGAGTTGAACAAAATCTGTATGGATAGACTTGTGCCAACTTCGTTCTTGATCCGTAACCTGGTGCATTACCTTCCAACTGCTGGTGTACATGTTGATTGACACCCCCGAGCTTGTTGGTGCAACGCTTGAAAACAGGGTCAAGAGCACCATCAGGAAAATTGTGCAACAAGGATGTTGGCTTGTAGTCGTAATAGCCATTAAGATCTCTCATACCAAATGCACACATGTCTAAGGTTCCCCAGGTTACGCCATACTTCATCAAAAGACGCTGGAAGTGCTTGGTGTACCAAATTTTTGAAGTCGCTGGATTTTCGATTATGAAAAATNGCCATACTTCATCAAAAGACGCTGGAAGTGCTTGGTGTACCAAATTTTTGAAGTCGCTGGATTTTCGATTATGAAAAATCTTCCATGCTCCAATTGGTATAGAGCTACCTTGGCACAAAACTCAACCATTGGTAAGTACTTTTTCCTTTTGTACCAAATATCAGCAGGATCGTTTATATTTTGCATTTGACTCCAGGGACCACACACTGGAGCCATGTGAATGATCTTAGGCTGCTGTCGCTCTATCACTTCCATTGCACGTCTTCGACCGTCAGCGGTCAAGAGGTCGTAACCTGTTCTTAGATCAATGGGTGCACCTACTCGAAGACCCTGTGATGCAGCTGTCTGACTAAGCNACCGTCAGCGGTCAAGAGGTCGTAACCTGTTCTTAGATCAATGGGTGCACCTACTCGAAGACCCTGTGATGCAGCTGTCTGACTAAGCTTTGCGGAACCACTAAACATCTCAAGAAAATCAGTCTTGCCATGCGTGACTGGTTCCCGCATGTAATTACCATACTTGATACCTTCTGGTCCTTCAAGTGATGCATCATGTTTCAAGATGGTATTAGCAAAGTCTTCAGCTTTGGTCTTCATGGTTGTGACACAAGAATCTGCGGCCGCGCCAGCGGCACTTGTGGCCGTGTGATCGGCACTAGCTAAAGCAGTTGGATCTAGAGGTACTTCAACATCTTCAATTGAATTGTGATCCTTTCTAATCTTGCTGATGTTGACCTTCACAATTCGTGTTCCTAAATCTACTCCAACCATGCTACCATCAACTGAAACCAACTTTCCTTTGGTCCATTTTCCTCCATGTGAACCATCTGATTTGATTTTCGATTTGTCTTCGGTCCAATAGTAAACCTTGTCTCCAGGAAAGAATGGCCCATCACTAAGTTGGAGTTTACTTGCAATGTCACGTGGAAGGTCATCAGGCTGTTTTGCCACTAGAAACTTCTGTCTAGCCAGTAACCTCAAAGCCTCAAGTTGTCTCTCAGGAGCAGGGGCCTCGGAAGAAAGCTGAGCTGGAGTCATCGTTTCAACAGCCGTCAAATCGGCAGGTCGCCTTCCAAATGCTTGCTCTAAAGGAGTTACTCCTCCATGAGTGATCATGGTGTTTCTGGAAATGCATGCTTGTCTCAACAGTTGTCGATAAGTGATGTTGGCAAGCAATGGATCTTCCTTCAGAGAAACTAACATGAGTTTGACCTGCTTCTTGAATAGCCGTACAGCGGCTTCAGCTCGATTTGGCCATGGAGTACCTGGTCCTAAAGAGATCGGTCTAATGTTGTGTCTATTGTAGTAGTCTTCCATTTCAGGACCCATAAAAGCTTGATCAGCTACAATGTATTTTGGATTGAGCTGATATGTTTCAAAGTATTCCAGCAAGAGTGAAATCGTTGTGGCATCTGAGCGATTCTGAACAACATATGCCGTAGTAAGAGATGTAGCACCATCAAACAAAAGCAAGAATTGAAGTTTCGAATGAGCGTTGGTGGGAACTTCACCGTGGTCAATGAAAGTAAGTTCACCAAAAACTTCACTGCGAATTCCTGAAACCTTAGCTCTTGAAGGTGCGATCTTACTCTTGGAACATGTGTCACATGACTTGGTGATTGCATCATATTTGTCATAGACTTCTTTTTGCAACTTCAACGCTGATGTTCTTCTTTTGAACTGTTCAGTCGACATGTGATAGTGCTTCAAATGAAGTTTGAGCAACTCTGTAGGAGACTGAAGTTTCTCATGAATACGTTGAAGTGCTAATGACNAGTCGACATGTGATAGTGCTTCAAATGAAGTTTGAGCAACTCTGTAGGAGACTGAAGTTTCTCATGAATACGTTGAAGTGCTAATGACAATGTTCCTTTCGACATAGGTTCCCTTTTGTCCTCAACCTTGACTTCAACCTTCTGTTCTGTTTTCACTTCTGGTTTAACTTCAGGCTGAGGCTCAGGCGCTGATGGTTCTGGATCCTTACGTCCAGAACTTGGCCCGGATGCAACCATCGGTGGATCAGGAGGAAATTCTTCAGTGTCAGAGAAGATCGATGGTTTGCTTGGAACATGCAGTGGAGTATCTGCTGGAATTGGTTTCTTGACACCTTTCTTCAATGGCTTCTTGTCAACTTTCTTAGCCGGGAAAGCGGCATCAGGTTTCTTGTATCGTTTGCAACCTTCAGTCATGGTATGTTTCCGATGTTTACCATTACATGCAGGACATGTGATCTCTTCTGAATGAAAGCTGAACATCGGTTTTCTGGTTGCCATTGCTAAAGCCATGAGGTCAAGAACAGGATGGTTGGATGTGCTGACCGAGAGAGCGGTACGATGCATACCGAAAAGTGGACATGTCATGTATTCTCCTGCGGGAGTGTGCTGAATGTTCGTTCTCAGATTCCTCATCTGTTCAACACTGAAAAGAATTGGCACACGACCTTTGTCCAGAATGTCAACACATGTCTTAATCCAACCACTTGGAGCGAGATCATTCCTGACATGAATAACAAGTCTTTCCTTGACAGTTGACTGTTCACCATTCGCAAATGAAAACTTACTTGAACACGGTTGTTTACTGAACCATATGTTGTCACGATATGGATGTGCTTGGCAGGCTTGAACAAGTCGATCAATGGCATATCGTGAACCCATGGCACCAGTACAACCTGAATCCAAGATCACATAAGTCGGAAGGGTACCTAAGTCAACATATTCACAGAGTAAAGACTGTTGAGCTCCATGATCATAGTTCAGACATGCATGTTCCTTCGAGTAATCGGAATGGAACTGAATCGGATGCTGGTATTCACTGCCCGAGTAATCGGTACGAATGGCGTCGCTTGGATCGGATGCATGAATGAATGCTCTTCAGCGAGGTTCTGTACAGACGAATGCACAAGCAGTACAACAGAGTCACGGACATCAACATGTTAATCATGAATGACAAGAGTCCGTGTCCGAGCAAACGGAACAAACAGCACAAATGGAACCAGATCTGATCGTTTTGGTCCTTCTGTGCTTCCACTACCGGTGCTGATGTCTCTGCTTCAGGCAGATCCGTGGCGGATGCAAAGTATGCCCAACTGTACCAAGATGTGTCATCACCATAATAGTCAACATCATAGTCTGATGTGTACCATGACCAATCATTCCAATCATACTCATAGTTACCCCAGCCTTCTTCGGCAAGATCTGCTTTGTCTGTTTGTGGAGGCNATAGTCTGATGTGTACCATGACCAATCATTCCAATCATACTCATAGTTACCCCAGCCTTCTTCGGCAAGATCTGCTTTGTCTGTTTGTGGAGGCTGTGTCGATGCTGTTGCAGGTTGTTGTTGTGCAACGTTTGCTTGCTGTTGTTGTGCAGGGAAAGACTGTTTTCCTCCTTTGTCTTTACCCTTTCCTTTACCTCCTTTCCAAGGCATTCCTTTGAAGGAATCCTTTCCTGTCATGAATCCTTTCTTGCCTTTCTTTCCTTTTCCTTTCTGCCAGAAGGCTGTGNTTTGAAGGAATCCTTTCCTGTCATGAATCCTTTCTTGCCTTTCTTTCCTTTTCCTTTCTGCCAGAAGGCTGTGTCTTGTTGGTCATCATCCCATGTAGCAGCATAGCCTTTGCCTTTTGACCTGGGGCGAAAGCCTGGTCTTGAACGTTTTCCTCCTTTCCTGCCAAAGCCTTTTGGTCTACCTTTCTTGAATGTTCGGCCATATAAACGGCGCCTGGAGTAGGAACCCTTGGCACCTAACACCCAGAATTCGTTGTCTGTGTAGAGACCTGCGAAACCTGTTTCTTCATCAACGACCCAAAATCCTTTCTCGCCGTCTTCCGTCTCTCATTCTTCTATGATGTAGAAGGAGGACCTCTTGCGGTGAGCAATATTGGGGTCAGCTACTCCAGTGCGAGACACGCAAAAGAGTTCTAAAAACAGGGTTTTCACTTGCAGGTACGTGTATTGTGGCATTGATATTTGGCGTATGNAAAGAGTTCTAAAAACAGGGTTTTCACTTGCAGGTACGTGTATTGTGGCATTGATATTTGGCGTATGTTCATACTGCTCACAAACCGTTCCCGCTGTTGCTCATTCAGGTCAGCTTGCACTAAAAAGATCAAACTCATTAAGTTGTCTGACAGAGGGAACATGGCCATGTGATCACGTCTTCTGTTTGCTATGGTCGTTTCTCTCAATGTCACTTGATATGCACGACGTGCATCATCGTCAGGCAAGTTTGCCATTTCGGCTTGTTGCGCTGCTGTGAGGGCCGCCAAGAAATCAGCAGTGCCTACTTCAGGTAGATCTGCAAGGTCTATAACAAATCACTCCAAGATGCTAAGAGTCGCTTCTGCGCAATCTCGAAACGTCCTATCCAGTACACGAATTCATTCTGACCGCGGTATGTTCGAAACAATTGCAGAAATCTCCAAAGGAACACATGATCCACTCCCTTCACAAAGTAGGGTCTCAAGGTATCCTTGAAGTGTGCAAGGCCGCGGTCCGGGTCTTGGAGCAGGGCGTTATCGAGCATTGACTTGTAAAAGGATGCGGCTCCTACCAATGCATTCTTGAGTGATGGTCCATGCTTGTCCGGATCTAGTGCTGTGATTCCAAGCCAGTCATCAATAAGATCTTCATACTCAAACCAAGATGATTGTCCATCAAATTGAGGAGGGACCTTTGGGGTCATTCTTAGTCCGGTACGGTTTTCTGCTGGCTGGACAGCGTAGGCATCTTCTTCTGCAGGGGCTTGCAGGGCAAGCTCTTCGTCAAAGTCCATCGTGTGGATTATGACCATGGCGGCGCTATGTACAAGGCTGTTCAGGCTGCTCTGAAAGTCCTAACGCGGGGCAGCTACAAACTACCTCCGTGATAATTGAACAATCAGAGCACAAGGCTCCGCTACCACTTTGAAGTAGCAATCCCCCGTATTGAGGGGCCCTGGAATCTACGGTGAACACCTGACAGCCCAAGTGAAGCGCAAGCTCTTTTCTCTAGCGTATGCTACTCTCAGTCTTGAGCCACGGAGTGGCGCAGTGGAAAATAAATGAATTACTAATGTGGTAACTACGAAATTTACGAACACTACTATTATGCATTGCTTAGACACGTAACTACAGGAGGGAAACCGACCACAGGGTGTCGGTGGCTTTGGGTGCCCCCCCAATATAGGGGGGCGAGAGGGGGGGCGAGAGGAGGGGGCGAGAGGGGGGGGCGAGAGGGGGTGGGGCGAGACGGGGGCGAGAAGGGAGACAGGGCGAGAGGGGGGCGAGAGGGGGGCCAGAGGGTCAAAGGAAATTTTATCATGGAATGCGACCCTTTAAGGTGGGGGAGGAACATTCATGGAACCACGGAAAAGAAATTTTATCCTGGGATACGACCCTTCAGGGTGGGGGGGGAACACTCATGCAATCAGGAAGAAGGAATTTTATGATGGATACGACCCTTTAGGGTGGGGGTGGGAACATCAAACGAGTGGCTTTGGGAGGGGGTGGGAGCGAGAAGGGGGCGAGACAGAGGCCATGGATAGGAGAGGGCCACGCCAACCTGACGTCAGATGTCAAAAAGAAGGGCTAGAAAAGAAAGGCAGATGTCACCAAGCGCCACATCTGCAAGGGAGGCAAACGCGCCCAAGCAAGCCACCCGAGCCAACGCAGCGCCATCTGTGCCACGCTTGCCACACAAAAGCAGCGTGGATGTCACCTCCCCGCCTGCTGCAGAAAGGTGAATGGGAGCCAGAGAGAGGGACTAGAGGGGGGCGAGAAGGGGGCGAGAGGGGTGCCCACACAAGAGGGCAGGACCACGCCCGCCACGCCACGGCCACGCAAACGCAGCGCGGGTGTCACCGAGTGCCACGCGTGCCACACAAAAGCGTATGAGAGCCAGAGGGATGGACTCGCGGGGGTGAGAACGGGGGCGAGACAGAGGCCATGGGTAGGAGAGGGCAGGACCACGCCCGCTACGCTAAAGTAACGTCAGATGTCAAAAACGGCCACAAAAGAAAGGCAAATGTAACCAGGTGCCATATCTGCAAAAGAGGCGCGGCGTCAGCGCCGCATCAACGAGCCAACGCAGTGCCATCTGTGCCACACCTGCCACACAAAAGCAGGGTGGATGTCACCTCCCCGCCTGAGGACCACACCACGCCACAGTGAGTGGAGTCAGTGGTCACGGTGACCCACATTTGAAATGTAGACGCTAGATGTGCGACAGCAACTGCACCCAAGCGCGCCGCCAAAACCAGCTCGGTGCAAGGGGGGGCGAGAGGGGGGCGAGAGAGGGAAGCGGGGCGAGAGGGGGGGGAAGGCCAGGGCAAGACGGCGGGCGAGAGGGGGGAGGGGGGGGCGAGAGGGGGGCGAGAAGGGGAGCGGGGGGCGAAAGGGGGCGAGAGGGGGCGAGAGGGGGGGTCCAAGCGAGTGGCTCTGGCGGGGGGGTCCGAAGCGAGGCGTCGCCCCTATAGCGACAACGATGCCTAGCGAGGGCATAGGCACGATTTTGAGTCTCCCACGAGTTCGCCAAGGCCGCTGTCGGCATATTCGCTGCTGAGGCAAGGCTCTCGCAACGGGGCACCTGGTGTACCCCACTCCTGGCCACGTCACGTCGCATCGCATGCATCACAGCTCTGTCTCTGATGCTCTCAATGGCTGTTGATCATTGTTTATAATTGTTTATTCTGTTTCATACTGCTAAAAGTACCACTCCGTTTCTCACATGGCGAGTTTTGCGCACTCTCTGTCTGACTCTGTCCAACTCTGTCCTTCTTCTTTGCTGAATACTCGCCCACGCAGAACTGCTTTCGGAACTCGCTAGCATCTTTGGGGTAGCTGAAAGGCCTAAGGAGGTCAGAGTTTCCTCAGTCTTAAAAAATACTCCCAGACTTGGTCAGTGTTGGAAATCCTTAGAGGTAAGGCCAAGACTAGGATCTGTCTCATTGGTTTAAAGTTGTATGTTATGTAGACTTGGAGTCCAGTTGAAGCAGGAGCACAAATGCCGGGCCCATGCTGCATTTGAGCTCTGAGAACACAATTAACCAACCCGACCTCTTCTCGTGCACCCAGACAACCACAAACACTGTGTTTTATGGTATCAGTCTTCCAAGGCTTTGGATTTGTGGTTGGGCCATGATTGGAGTTTTCGGTGTGGGTGTTTTTATATCAAGAAGGGTCCCGGTGTTTCTTCATGATTTCTGTTGGGTGATTGGGGCAAACATACAGGCTGAAACAAAACAAGACCAACCAACAAACCCGAATGTAGCCATGTAAAAGACTTTTGTGAAAAGTTACTTCAACAGTTCTGTGCATTCTTCCCCTGTTACCATACCAGTGTAGATTGTGGAGTGTGGACTGGGGTGGGGTGTAGAGTGTGGAGCGTGAAGACAGTGGGGTGTTGAGTCGGGAATGAATAGTGTGTAGAGTATGAAGTGGGGATTGTGGAGTGTGAAATGTGGAGTGCAAAGTGTGAAGTGTACAGTGACAGTGTAGAGTGTGAAGTGCACAGTGAAAGTGTAGAGTGTGGAGTGCACAGTGTAAAGTGTAGAGTGTGGAGTGTAAAGTGAAGAGTGGGAAGTGTAAAGTTTAAAGAGTAGAGTGTACAGTGTAGAACGAAGAGTGTGGAGTGTATCGTGTAAAGTGTGAATTGTGAAGTGTAGTGTGGAGCGTGGCGTGGAGTGTAAAGTGTAGAGTGTGGAGCGTGGAGTGTGGAGTAAAGTGCAAAGTGTAGAGTGTGGAGTGCAAAGTGTAGAGCGTGGAGTGTAAAGTGTGAAGCGCAAAGTGTAACTTGAAGAGTGTGGAGTGTAAAGTGCACAGTGTGAAGCGTAAAGTGCGGAGTGTGGAGTGTAAAGTGTGAGGTGTAGAGTGTGGAGTGTAATGCGTAAAGGGTAGTGTGTGGAGCGTAAAGTGTAAAGTGTAGTGAAGTGTCAAATGTAGAGTGTGGAGTGTAGAATGTGGAGTGGACTGTGAAATGTTCAACCTTTACTAGTGGAAAGTGTGGAAGGTAGAGTGGGGAGGGTCGAGTCTAGAGTGGCAAGTTGCAACATCACCAACTACTGCCTCTGCCATGCACAAAGCGGCAATTGCAATCACGAAAGTGTCCCAAATACTGCACCTGCCACGAAAAATGACATTCCACGCGCGATCCTCACGCAAAGGACGCTCTCCCGATGTCCACGCCTGCCACGCAATTGCACGTTGTCAGCACACGACACAACCCTGACAATGCGACCCGCAAAAAACACGCATCACGACATGTCTAAAGCACAGCGCCTGCCACACAAAATGAACATGGACACATCCAAAATGCTGCGCTTGCCAGGAAACATTCAAGTCCTCTTCTGAGAACCTCGCAAGTACCGGGCCTGTCACACAAAACGACTTGCGACACTTTCTGCAGACATTATCACCTCTCTTAAGCCTCCAAAAATGACAGCTTTTGCAGCTTCCCCCATAGGCATGGCGACACCGCAACAAAACAAGGTAATCGAGATAAGACATGTAAGATGCTCAGAACGAGCAGGTCGTACGAGGTTTCCTCAAGTTTGCACAATTTGTAGCTGCAAAGCCGACGTTGTCCGACGATTTTTTCCCCACCTGCCAGGTGAGGGTTGTTAGATTTTATCACAGCTGCCCGTCGCCCGCCTCCTTCTCCTCCTTCTCCTCCTCCCGCTCCTCCTCCTCCGCCTCCTCGCCAGCTCCAGATCGCAGAGGGCACTGCCGGACTTCATCTGCCAGCTCCAGATCGCAGTCTCAACCGCGCCCGTGCAGATCCCAGTGGGCACTGCCGGACCTCAACCGCGAGGTCCAGATCGCAGTGGGCACTGCCGGACCTCAACCGCGAGCCCCAGATCCCAGTAGGCACTGCCGGACCTCAACCGCGAGCCCCAGATCTTAGTGGGCACTGCCGGACCTCAACCGCGAGCGCCAGATCCCAGTGGGCACTACCGGACCTCAACCGCGAGCCCCAGATCTCAGTGGGCACTGCCGGACCTCAACCGCGTGCTCCAGATTCCAGTGGGCACTCCCGGACCTCAACCGCGTGCTCCAGATCTCAGTGGGCACTGCCGGACCTCAACCGCAAGCCCCAGATCCCTGTGGGCACTGCCGGACCTCAACCGCGTGCTGGGCACTGCCGGACCTCAACCGCGAGCTCCAGATCTCAGTGGGCACTGCCGGACCTCAACCGCCAGATAGAATGCCAGAAAGAACGTCAAAAGATATGCCAGATAAAATGCCAGATAGAATGCCAGAAAGAATGTCAGAAGATATGCCAGATGGAATGCCAGACTAGATGACAGATAGAATGTCAGAAAGAATGTCAGAAGATATGCCAGATAAAATGCCAGAAAGAATGTCAGAAGATATGCCAGATAGAATGCCAGATAGAATGCCAGAAAGAATGTCAGAAGATATGCCAGATAGAATGCCAGACTCGATGCCAGATAGAATGTCAGAAGATATGCCAGATAGAATGCCAGAAAGAATGTCAGAAGATATGCCAGATAGAATGTCAGACTAGATGCCAGATAGAATGTCAGATAGAATGCCAGAAAGAATGTCAGAAGATATGCCAGATAGAATGCCAGACTAGATGCCAGATAGAATGTCAGATAGAATGCCAGAAAGAATGTCAGAAGATATGCCAGATAGAATGCCAGACTAGATGCCAGATAGAATGTCAGATCGAATGCCAGAAAGAATGTCAGAAGATATGACAGATAGAATGCCAGACTAGATGCCAGATAGAATGTCAGAAAGAATGTCAGAAGATATGTCAGAAGATATGCCAGACAGTATGCCAGACTAGATGCCAGATAGAATGCCAGAAAGAAAGCCAGAAAGAATGCCAGATAGAATGCCAGAAAGAATGCCAGATAGAATGCCAGAAAGAAAGCCAGAAAGAATGCCAGAAAGAATGCCAGAAAGAATGCCAGCTAGAATGCCAGAAAGAATGTCAGATAGAATGCCAGAAAGAATGTCAGATAGAATGTCAGAACATATGTCAGATAGANATGCCAGAAAGAATGCCAGCTAGAATGCCAGAAAGAATGTCAGATAGAATGCCAGAAAGAATGTCAGATAGAATGTCAGAACATATGTCAGATAGAATGCCAGAGCATATGTCAGAGAAAATGTCAGATAGAATGCCAAGAGGGAGGAGGAGGAGAGGACAACTCTGATGAAATCTAGAGACCTTCGGTCTCTAGATTTCATCAGAGGTGTCCTCTCCTCCTCCTCCCTGCCAGAAAGTTTTGCCAGAAAGAATGCCAAAATCTGTATCACACTATATGCCAAATAAAGTATCATGGTGGGGATCACTCGAAGAAAGTAATTCTAATCAACCACAAAATGTGCTACCTCAAAATAGATGTTTCGCGAGAGGCTTCCGGTAATTTTCAGGACATGTCACAAAGTCCCACCCCTGCCACGCAATTTGCACGTTGCGACCACTGGACACAGCCGTGACAATTCAATTCGCAAAAAACACGCAACATGACACGTCTAAAGCGCTGCGCCTGCCACGCAAAATGAACATGGAGGTAGCCAAAATGTTGCGCCTGCCACGAAAAAAGAAGCGCCCCGCCTGCCACACGAAACGAGGTTACACGACGTGTCAAACCTCCAAAAGTGACCACTTTTGCAGGAGTCGCTCTAGGCACGGCCACAGCCGTCACTGCGAACGCTTGCAGACGGTTACGGGCGGTTGCGAACAGTTGCGAACGCTTGCGGGCGGCAAAGCAGCGTCGAGCGAAGACGTCTCCACCCCGAGACCCCAAAAGTAAAACTAAAACCCTTTGCTACGCATCGGGTATGGATCGCTACGCGGTGATCCGGACGTATGGAACGAAGGAGTTACACAAATGGTCTCAAATGAATTCAATCTCTTCAAAAGGGTATGGATCGATGGTATGGATCAGGGGTATGGATTGCCTGTGGGTCCGGGGTATGGATCGGGACCTTACATTTTGAGCTGCAGCCAAATACTCCGAAGGTAACTCTGCCACAGCGGCCACAGGGGGTGTTTGGGCCCGGGCTCTTCTAGGATCAGCATGGCCTGACATGAAGTTTTTTGCTAAAGCAAAAAGACATGTCTGGAATTGTCTGGGTATTTCTACCGAGGAATCGGGGAAAAGGTGATAAAACAACCAAGTTCCAAGACCTTTTAGTGCACACAACTGAGGAATCGGGTTGCAGAAGAACTGGTCACATTTTGCCACTAAGTGGATGTCCACGGCGACACAGCGCCTTGTCGCCTACGCAGAGTGAACTGCGCTGACTGGGCTGGCCCATCGTGGCCTCAGGACGCGTCAACGCGCACGACATCGTATGACACTGACCTTTCAGTTCTTCTCGATCCTGCGAAGGAAACCACAAAATCTACAGTCCACAAGTTTTCCAAGTTGTCCCTAGTTTCTCCAAATTTCCCCAAGTTTCCCAGCGCGTGCATGATCTCTGTCACGCAAGCAGAAGTCCAAGCTGAGCATGCCCTGAGCAAGTGATTGACGATGACACTGATCAAGTCGCGGTTTCCGTTTTCAGCATGGGGAAAAGTCAAGTGATGTCAAGTGTATTGTCAGTATTGTATCGTTCAGTGCCAGTGAGCTGTTTATTCTTGTTCGTCTGAGGCCTATATACTGCTAGGAATTCGCTGGACGTCACGAAAGACAAGGATTTGTGCAGAAGTTGACTTGGTGCGGTTTCGCCGAACACGCTTCCCTTCGCTGGTTCCGCGAGCCGGTTTCGGCTGAATTTGTGATGCAAACTTGTTTGCCTTCGCGTTTTTCCTTCGTTTGCCTCCAGAAAAGCTACGTGGATTGACGGGTGTCACACAAATGCCTTGGTCGGCCGTCGCAGCCATAAGTTGAATCCCCTTGCGATCTGAAGTCCATCGTTTCAAAGATGATAAACTGCTCAAATGGTACTCTGGTCAGCCAATCAGTCAGTCAGTCACTGAGCTGATCAGTCTGTCGCGCTTTGAATCGATCCATCAATCCATCAATCCCATCAAACCAAACTAAGCCGTACTAAGCCAAACCAAACCCGAACCCGAACCTAAGCCCAATCCATCAAACAATCGATCAAGCAAGAAATCGATCAACTAGTCATGAGTCAGCCAGTAAGTCATGAAGTCAATCAGCCAATCATTCACACACTCTCTTCGACTCTCTTCCCAGAGGTTTTCCTCCCGGTTTCTTGTTGGTATTACAACTGTGGCCCATGGACTGGCAGGTCTCCACTTGCATAGGTGTGATACATATGTATAGATATATGTATATGTATGGATATGTATAGATGGATATGTGTGTGGAACAAAGTGAGGTCTGCAAATTGTGTAATTAGTTCCTGACATTGCAATCAGTCAAAATGGCAGTGATGGCATTGACTCAAAATGACGTGTGCTGCAATCCTCAGCTCAAAGTTCCGATGGGGGAGATTCAAACGTTCAAAAGAAAGCACAGTTCAAATTGAAGCTATAGCAGTACCATAGCAGCTATAGCAGCATATAGTCCACAGTTCAGTTAGGCTTTGTTTGTGACCCTCTTTGCACCCGACCCTTCGGACCCTTCGGCCTCGGACAACATTCCCTCATCGTTGTATGGCTGGAACACATCCATCTGGTCGGTGGTCGAGCCCCGGAAACTCCACCCTTATGGAATAAACGGACAATCGTGGACAATCTGATCAGATAAGAATCTTAATTTCTTTTTTTTAACCAGTTTTTTTTAAACAGCTTTAACCTCCTTGTTGAATCCTCTAACAACACCAATCAGAAAGAATCCTCGTTTCCGGCGGACTGCCGGCGCTGGCTAGTCACACACCGTGCCATCACTGCGCCTGCATTTCTTCTTGATCAGGCTTTACCAGGAAAACTCCGAGAGTCTTTGGCTGATCCACCAACCTCGCACAGCTTTCCCCAGCGAAGGGAAGCAGGGCTTCGTGAAAGACCTGGATCCACCCTCCTGAGCTTGGTGCATCTGGCTGTCGAAGGTGAGGATGGCCTGCACACAGCGCGAAGGTGGTCCAAACACTGGCAGGCACGGTTAGTCACTGGCTGCCGGCGACTCTCTCTGTACAAGCAGTTGCTCTACGAGTGGCTTGCCAGTTACTGCCCATCGGTTTCCGTGTGTCAGGTTCGGACAGAATATGAACATGATTAGGCCTAATGATCCTTGCATCGAAATTCAACATGGCAATCATTTGCCATCTCCACTCAAGAACATAAATTCCCTCCAAATGATCAATTGTCTGATTGGTGCTGCTCCAATCGATGCTGCACAGATCATCACAAATCTATCTCACCTGACCCACCTGGCCTTGTATTTGACAGTCTCCTTGCAGCTGTTGGTAACGTCTTTGCCGGCAACTTTCTTGAACTCCTCCACCCACAGGTGGCATACAACAACCACGGAGCCAGGACCATTAGTCGTTGGGGCACTTTTGGGAAAAAAAGAATCACTGGATTCCCGCTGAGAAAAGACACCACCAAAAGGAAAGCCAGAGCAAGACAACCAGGATATGACGCAAGGATGGGACAGAAAGTTGGAATGAAATTTTATGTAAGCGTCAACTTGCTTAGAGCACATGTCCTTATCAGATAATCATGACGTTATCACACCTTTCCTTTCACTGCCGCCAGGCTTCATTGGTTAGGCATGTGCCATGGAGACCAAGGCAAACAGCATTCGCAATAAGACATACATTAATGACTGCAATGTTATGCCTTGGTCAATGTTAACACTCGATGAAATCGATCGACAAAAACACAGCCAAATATTCAGGCGTTTCGAACTAACTGTCTAAACAAGACCAGATGGCTTCCAAATTCGGAAAATGCAGCGAACAACCCTGAGCTACGCGGGCGTATGGGAGAGTCAAGACCACGGTCAGACCGGAGGATTGTATAGGCTGTATAGGCAAGAATTCCCAGGTGGATCATGTTCCACTGAATAAAGGGCAGCAATCAAAACATGTGGCCAAATTCTGATTTCTTGGGTAGGTCCGACAGCAGCACAAAGGAAACAGGAAAAAATTGTTTGATGCAAAAAATGCAAAGTGGAGGTGCGGTATCGCGCGTGGAATGAGATGTTCAGCCGCAAGTAACAGGGGATCTAGAGATTTGCCAGAGGCATTGACATGCCACCGTTTGGGCTGATGGAAGGCAAAACCAAAATGCGGAGCCAGCGAAACGAATGAACTCCATTGAGGCATCTAACACGTGTTCCAAATTCGTCTTGCGATTTCTCAGATTTTGATGCATAAGGTTGAAGAGGCATATGTTCCGAAGCGCACGAGTGGTTTGTTCTGCTTTCAAATGTATTTCTATGACAATGTGCACCTGAGTCGATCTTGCCAGGGATGGGAGGAGGTGATGTTCACGTTAATCTGAATTTGTGACCACGTTTGAAATTGCTATGGATTGGGTTGGGATGGATTTGGGTGTGTGGCGCTTCCAAACTTCACTGGAATTTGAAAGCGCAATTGATGCTGCACACATGGTTTACTGAGTCTAGTGGAACTTGCACAGGAATAGTTGTACACCAATCTAAGCACCATTAAATAAAAGAAAATGACCCATGCTGGCCACGCTACTTGTGCAGGCCATGAGAGAAATTTGTGTCATCTATTGGAGGGCACTGGCGCGTGCGGTTGTCCACCATTCAGCCAGACAGACGCACCCAAAAGCGACCAAGACAAAGGATTCTCGGACAGACTTGGCAACGGCATAGGTCTCGGACAGACTTGTCTTGCCCAGTTTGCTTGGAACATTTCAGCGAAATTCACCGGAAACCGATTGGAATTCTACCCCGTTGGAAAACGCGTTCTCCATGTCCTCCAAAGATAGTGACTGCGCTTCGTTTTGTCGAACCACTTCCACCACCTGAAGTTGGGCGAAGATGAACAATTAAAGTATCAAGGGGGTGGATGTGAAAGTCGAACTAAACCAATCACTTGACATCCGGCCAACTTGGATGTCAACATGAAAGGGGCATCCTATTGATTGTCAAGGAGAGTTAAAAAACTATCTTCCAAGCTGCGGAGAGGTTGGAATCACATTGCAAGTTTTCTATCACATGTGCATTGAAGGAAGGCCAAAAATGTAGTTGACATGTTTAGTGTTGTTTTGGTTGTTACCTCTGTTTTTGAATTTAAGAAACTCTTACAAAATGGTTTGAGAGTAGGAATGCAAATTTGTGTTGCTCGCACAAGGGTCTGTGCTTGCAAGCGTGCACCGAGGCACGCGTGAAAACAGTTGTTCCTCACTTGCCAGGTGATGGTCTCTAGATTTTAACAAGACATCCCGCTCACCGACCAACACACGCCGACCAACACACTTGTTCAGAACAATGTTGCGAATTTGGATGTTGGAAGGCATCGGGCGTGCAAACCACGACAACCAAAGTGAGAAGATGAAACACAAAGGAAAAATTATATAGAGATAAGTAAGTGTAACATGTACATATACACATCACCGTACCCATGAGGTATAAGCCAAAAACGATAGAATATAGGTCCCACCCAGCTGCGACTTACATGTGTCCAGGAGCGAGACAATAAATAAATATGTATATATATATACATACACGGTTTTGCGTTCGTTTTTCGGGCGTTCTCAAGAACGGTGTTTTGGAGACTCGTCTTTTAACCGCGTATAGAAGGACATAGGTGCAAGAGGAGAAGCAACCACAATAATACAAAATAATACACATATAAGCGCCGCTCTTACAGCATATACGTAAGTGTAGCTGCCACAAGACAAAAGAGATGAAGGATAGTGTTGGAGATCGTCCCAAGACATTGCACACTCCTACTGTTGGAGATCGTCCTAGGACACAACTACCACGCGGGGGTGCTGGGGGGACCCTTTGGGGCAGCCCCCCCCTTCCCCTCCCCCCCCCGTTTGTCTCTCCCCGCGACCCTCCCCAACACGTCAAAGAGACTTCCGACATTGCTTGCTCAAAACCTACATCATCCAGCACTTTCTCCATGGGATACCAAATCTCCTGACCATGTCCCAACACATTGACATGCGCACTTTCTCGATGGAAGATCCAACATTGTGAAATGGAGAATTTCTTTTTTAAAGAAAGTGTGCTCCAAGACCATCCCGCATTTTCTCCATGAAGAAAGCCAAGTTTTTTTAACCAGAAAACTAAGACTTTGTATTGGCAAACCTATTATCTAAGGAAAGGGTGGAGCTGGGACCATCCAGCATGTTCCCTTGAAAGAAGCCTTCCCTTGTGGAAAATCCAGCGCTTCCTCGATGGAAGACTCAACGCTGTGAAATGGAAAACTTAGCGTCTAAAGAAGGTGTGCCCTAAGACCACCCCGGATTTTCTCATTCAAAACCAGGCTCCTTGACCTAGAACACGAAGACTTTGAAATGGAAAGCACATCGTCTAAAGAAGGGGTGCCCCAAAGACTATGCAGCATTTTCCCTGTAGAGAAACCTTTCCATCTAGCATTTTCTCCATAGAAAGCCAAGCTCTTTGACCAGAAAACCCCGACTTCGAAATGGAAAACCTATTTATACCAGGAAAGGGTACCCTAGAACCATCCTGAATTTCTCTTTCTCCATGGAAAGCCAATCTTTGGCCAAAAAACCAAGACTTTGACATGGAAAGCCTATGATCCAAGGAAAGGATGCCCAAGAACCATCCAGCATTTTCCTTTAAAGAGGCTTTCCCTTGTGGAAAACCCAGGACTTTGAAATGGAGAGCCCATCTTCTAAAGAAGTGGTGCCCCTAGGGCTATGCTGCATTTTCCCTTTAAAGAAGCCTTTCCATGTAGCATTTTCTCCATAGAAAGCCAAGCTCTTTGATCAGAAAACCCAAGAGATTGCAATGGAAAGCCTATTATCTAAGGAAAGGCTAAAGCCAAGCTTGGCTTTCCATGGAGAAAATGTTGGATGGTCCTAGTAGGTCCTAGCAGACCTTTTTCCCGAAAGCGTCTGCAAAGGGTTTTCGTAAAAAGGGAGCTGCACATCTTACATCTGCACATCTTCACATCTGCATACCTTCACATCTGCACATCTTACATCTGCGTATCTTCACATTTGCATATCTTCGCATCTGCATACCTTCACATCTGCATATCTTCGCATCTTCATACCTTCACATCTGCATACCTTCACATCTTCATATCTTCACGTCTGCATACCTTCATATCTTCACATCTGCATATCTTCACATCTGCACTTCTTACATCTCCATATCTTTCATCTGCATGTCTCTCTTCCCTCTCTCTCTCTCCTCTTTTCTGCTAATTTCTATTTCTTTCCTAAGGTGGGCAGTGCCAGCGAGAATTTCCGAGATGCAACCTTTTCGCACGAAATGAGGTTCGATCGTCAGAAACTGAGGCAAAATTGCGATTTTTATGGGTCCCAAACAGGGTTCCCAAGCATAATGGGACGTTTTGGGTCTTCAAGTCGTCAAAAAGTGACAAAAACTACGGAAAAGTGATGTTCTATTTTTTTGGAGCCGTGGACGCTCAAGTGTCTCGTACTCCGTTCGTTCGTCCGAAAACTTGTCCTAAATATACTTATGTGCAAAGTGTCTCCATTGCTGCCTCGGACCCTCTACCCTCCTCTTTCCTATTGGATAACCGCATGCTGTACTGGGTGCGTAGGTGGTCTGACGTAATGGATCACTGTCATCGGTTCTAAGGATATGTCCAGCTAAAGCAACTCGTTTCTTGAGGAGGAGGTCCGAAAACAACTGTATTTCATTTCCCGAGTGTTCAGAAGCAGTCCTCAACACAAATTCATTTGTGTTCCTACGGTTAACAAAGGTGGTCTCCAGTCCTAAAATGGATCGAAGACCATGGAGGTGGAACGCATCTATCTTCTTTAACATGGCTTGGGTAAGGTGAAGGGTTTCTAACCCATAGATGAATTTGTTTTGGATGATCGCGTGATAAACACGTAGCTTCCATCTAGTGGCGCAGTTTGCAGCTTTCCAGAAAGGTTTGAGTTTGAACCAGGTTTTTATAGCCTGTTGCATTCTTTGACCAACTTCCTGTCGTACATTGAACGGCTGGGTGATGTGATGTCCTAAATAGGCACATTCAGTACACCTTTTGAGTTTGGTTCCATCATTAAATCTGATCACATTGTTTCGGTTCATCGCAATATAAGAACATTTGCTCCTGCTTAGCAAAAGTCCAAAGTTCTTCGAAATCCGTTCAACTGCCCAAAGTATTCTATTTGCCCAAGGTTCTTGAGGTTGCGGATTCCGGTTTCCCGAGCATAATGGAACGTTTTTGTGTGGAAAAGTCTTTGTGTTTCAAAGCCTCTGTGTGTAAAGGCTTCTGTGTGTCAAAACTTCTGTGTGCAAAGGCTTGTGTGTGTGTGTAAAGGGTCCGTGTGTGAACACTTCTGTGTGTAAAAGTTGCTGCGTGTATCAGCGTCTGTGTGTAAAGGCGTTGCAAAAGCGTCGTACAAGCGCCTGTGTGTACAAGCGTCTGTGTGTACAAGCGTCTGTGTGTAAAACCGTTTGTGTGTAAAAGTGTCTGTGCGTAAAAGCTTCTGTGTGTAAAAGCGTCTGTGTAAAAGGGGTTTGTGTTTGAAGGAGTCTGTGTGTAAAAGGCTTCTGTGTGTAAAAGAGGTGTGTGTGCAAAAGCATTGGTGTGTAAGAGCGTCTGTGTGTAAAAGGCATCTGTGTGTAAAAGCGTCTGTGTGTAAAAGGGTCTGTGTAAAAGGGTTTTGCGTGCAAAAGGGGTTTGTGTGTAAAAGCGTCTGCGTGTAAAAGGGCTTCTGTGTGCAAAGGCGTCTGTGGGTAAAAGTGCTTCTGTGTGCAAAAGCGTCTGTGTGTAAAATCGTCTGTGTGTAAAGGGGGTTTGTGTGTAAAAGCGTCTGTGCGTAAAAGCGTCTGTGTGTGAAGTGTCTGTGTAAAAGCGGTCTGTGTGTAAAAGCGTCTGTGTGTAAAAGCGTCTGTGTGTAAAAGGCTTCTGTGTAAAAGCATCTACGTAAAAGGGGTTTGTGTGTAAAGGTGTCTGTGTGTAAAAGGCTTATGTTTGTAAAAGGCTTCTGTGTGTAAAAGACTTTGTGTGTAAAAGAGGTTTGTGTGCAAAAGCGTTTGTGTGTATAAGCGTCCCTGTGTAAAGAGGGTCTGTGTGTAAAAGTGTTTGTGTAAAAGCGTGTGTGTGTAAAAGCGCTTGTGTGTAAAAGCGTCTGTGTGGAAAAGGGTCTGTGTGTACAAGGGTCTGCGTGTAGAGGTGTTAGTGTGTAAAAGCGTCTGTGTAAAAGTTTCTGTGTGTAAAAGGGTCTCTGCGTAAAAGTGTTTGTGAGTTAAAGCGTCTGTGTGTAAAAGGCTTTGTGTGCAAAAGCGCTTGTGTGCAAAAGCGTCTGTGACACCTTTTTTGGGGCATCTTCGTTGTTTTCTATATTTTTGTTTCATGCTATAAGGTCTTCATACTTACACCTCTCACTATGCTCCTCTACGCTCTCGGGCCATCCGTCGTCTAGTTCTTTAGAGACTAGGCTGTCCATTTCAAAAATTGTTGGGGGGTGTGATGGTTGGCCCTAGGGGCGCGCCTTCCTTAGAGAATAAGTGTTCCATGTAAAAAGTGTTGGGGAGTCATTAAAAGTCATGCGTTCATTTCCTGGTGCAAGACCACATTTGTTTGGTTAGAACACCTCCACCTTGCACAAAGAAGTGTATGTGTTTGCAAGCATACTGCTGTCTTTACTGCAGAATACTGCTGTCATCAAGGAAACTGCCTACTTGACATGACATATGTGTATATATATATATAAATAATGTATATGTATATATATATGATGCTGGAGAGCTCAAGTGATTGGATTGACATAGGCTCACTAGTAAGGGCCTGAAAAACACACGCAAGAACGAACGCCCAATTGTAGCCCTCAACAATACATACACATACATATGCATATCCATGTATATATATCTGATATATATGTATGTATGTATGTATGTATGTATGTGTGTATGTGTGTATGTATGTATGTTTGTGTGCATGTATGTATATCTGAAAATCTGAATAAATACACGCAGGTGCGTGTACCTGATCGTCCAGCGTGGAGCCTTGTTGTCAGAGGCCACGACTGGAGATCCCTCGGCCCCCTGCAAAGACATAAAGTTTTACATCGATCCAATCACCAAGGCAGAAAACAAACGGCTACTCAACGTCCTCAAGCACCGTGCAGATCCTGACAAGAACAAGAAAGGTGAGAATTTGGCAGAGGCTCGGAAAGTCTTACTGTCAGGGTTTGGCAGGGTTTGCTGGTATGATGGTGCGCACAACTACTTCATGCCCTCTGGCGACCTCTCCCGCGAAATCCGCCCATCCGGCTAGGCTTACCGCAACTTGAATGAGAGCAAGAAGCAACACTTTCTGCAGAATTTGAAAGCCCACGGCCTGCAGAATTTGACACGGTTTGGACAATCTGCTGAGACTCGTGAAGAAACCGCCACCACCACCCACAGAAAGTTTCCTCACTGGGTGCCTTGTTTCTGCTGGATTTGCTTTTTCCAGAGAAGCACAAAGACTTCCAGAAGCAGTTGGATACATTTTCCGTTTTCTTTACCAAGTTTCGGCTCGTCACCGCGGCTGCCGAGAAGCAACTTAGGTGTTCTTTTGAACTATAATTCAAATTATATCCCTAGTTATAACATACTTAGTAAGTCATAATTCTCTTTGTAACTTCCAATATTTTTTTCGCTATGAAAAAGTTTCAACTGCTCACAAAATGTTCAAAAGGATTTACATAAATGTCATAATCTATTGGATTGAACGGGGTGTGAATATACTGTAGTCCGTGTTGCAAATGCGAAGCCGACTTTAACTCAAACAGAGCTCAAAAATGGGGAACCTTCTTTATTTCCAGACTCTTTGGGGGGACCCCCAACCCAAAAAACGAAAAAACCTCGGAAAAACCTAAAAAACCAAAAAAACAAAAACAACAATATGTTCAGACTCTTTGGACTGGGGTGGGGGGCTAGGCAAGAGTCCCAAAATATTTTTATTTTTCATTTTTTTTGTTTTTTGTTTTTCCAATGTTTTGTTGTTTTCTGCTTTCTGGGTGTGTGTGTGTGTGTTTTTTATTTTCTAAAGAGGGAAAGCCTTTTTTATTTTCTGGAGGTGGCCCTGTTTGTGATTTTTTTTCTAAGCACGTAATGTCAACCTCTGTTCAGAGGAAGAAAAAATACTGCACCTTTTTCAAGGAAACTTGCATTAAGGCATGCCGCACTAGGGGCTTGCTCAAGGATGTCTATAGGATTTCTATGGGATTTCTATGGGCTGTGCAATCACAGGCTCCAAGCTTGCAGTCTTGGTCCAAACCAAATTTTTGTCTAATTTTTGAAACAAATGTTTTCCCAAATGATCAATGTCCTTATTAAAAACCCCTTCAAAAAACATCACTTTGAGAAGCTCACAAAGGGAACCCCACATGAGCCCACGTCCCCCCCAAATAATAGGCAGAGTTCCCAAGTAGATTGATACCAATTAAAATCCCTACTTAAGTTCATGATCCTGATTTCTAATTATACGATTTCTATTGGATTTCTCTGGGTTTTCTTTGCGGTTCTTGTAGGATTTCTAAATGATTTCTATGGGAGTTCTGAAAGATTTCTATAGTGTTTCTAAAAACGTTTCTACAAGATGTCTATCGGAATTCTATGATAGAATTCCTATCGGATTTTCTGTGGGAATTCTGATAAGATTTCTATGGGATTTCTGTGGAATTTCTGTAGGATTCCTATAAGATTTCTATAAGATATCTGTTGGATTTCTATACGCTTTCTATGGGGTTTCTAGAGGATCTCTGTGGAATTTCTGTGGGATTTCTATATTAGATTCCTCTAGGATTGCTATACGCTTTCTATGGGGTTTCTAGAGGATCTCTGTGGAATTTCTGTGGGATTTCTATATTAGATTCCTCTAGGAATTCTATAGGAGTTCTGTAGGATTTCTATCTGATTCCTATAGGATTCCTATAGGATGTTTATGGGATTTCTATGGGATTACCATGGAATTCCTATAGAATTTCTGTAAGATTTCTCTAGGATTTCCATGGAAGTTCCATTGCGGTTTCTATGGGATTCCTATAAGACTTCTATGGGATCGCTATGGCTTTTTCCTATAGGATTCCTATAGGATTCCTATGGATTCCTATGGGATTTCATTGGGATTCCTAAAGGATTTCTATCGGAATTTTATTGATAATATCAATCGAACACTTTACTAATCCTTTCAGGTTCAAAAGGAAAATCAATTGAAAGTAGATTGATATCAATTGAAATCCTCACTAACTAATCTTTACAATTTTTTTGTTTAGAAAGAAAATCAACTGAACGCAAATGGATTTCAATTGAAATCCTTGCTTCTCCTGTAGGTTTAAAAGGAGGATCAATTGAACGTAAATGGATTTCAATTGAAATCCTTGCTTCTCCCTTTAGATTTAACAGGAAGATCAATTGAACGTAAATGGATTTCAATTGAAATCCTTGCTTCTCCTTTTAGATTTAACAGGAAGATCAATTGAACGTAAATGGATTTCAATTGAAATCCTTGCTTCTCCTTTAGATTTAACAGGAAGATCAATTGAACGCAAATGGATTTCAATTGAAATCCTTGCTTCTCCTTTAGATTTAACAGGAAGATCAATTGAACGTAAATGGATTTCAATTGAAATCCTTGCTTCTCCTTTAGATTTAACAGGAAGATCAATTGAACGTAAATGGATTTCAATTGAAATCCTTGCTTCCCCGTTAGATTTAAAAGGAGAATCTATTGAATTTAAATGATTTGAATCGAAATCTTTTTCCTTTAGATTTAAAAGGAAAAACACTTGAACGTGCATTGATTTCAGGTGAAATCCTTGCTTCTCCCTTTAGATTTAAAGGGAAAATAATTGAAAGTAAATTGATTTCAATTGAAATCCCATTTTTGGTTTTTGGGTCGAACATGCAAACATATGAAAATTTGATTTCAGAGCTGGCACCGTATACCACCCGTATACCACCCGTATACCTCCGTATACCCCATATAGGGCAATACTAAAATAAACTAGCGTATACCTCCGTATACCTCCGTATACCTCCATCCCCCGTATACCACCCGTATACCACACCTCTTTTTTCTTCACGGCCATTCTCCAAAACCTTTTTAAGAAACCTTCTCATTTGGGACCGTGGGGAGTTTTAATCAAACTACATGTAGGTTTTATGTAGTTTTGAAAGCTGCATATAAACTACAGAAAACTACATAAAAACGTCATGAAAACTACATAAAAACTACATAGGAACTTTATAGAAATTGCATAGAAACTTTATTGAAATTTCATGGAATCTTCACTTTATTTCAAAAGCTCAGTCAAACCTCAGAAGGTTTCTGTTCAGACACCAAACTATATAAAGATTTGCCTTCTCTTCAATGGATGATTCTACAGATTGATTTTCCTGTTCAGTTAGCACCTCAAGTAAAGTTGAACAAAACTATTTTGTGTCTTGTCCTCATGAAACTATCTGGCATGGATAGTTCTTCAAACTCAAATGGTTTCAGTTCAGTCATTACCTCAAGTAAAGTTCAAGATATTTTTGTGCCTTGTCTTCCTTAAATCTTGTAGCAGTTTACTTTTCCTTCCATGGGTATTAAAAAAAAATCAAATTGTTTCAACGCAAACGTCACCTCAAGTAAAAATTGAAAAAAACAATCGTGCCCTGATTTCATGAAATTATCTGGCAGTTTTCCTTTTCTTCCATGGATTGTTCTTGAAACTTCAGGTACAAATCAAGCCATGGCTTGTCTTCCTGAAATTTTCTGGAATTTTACTTTTTGTTTTCATTTCAATCGTCACCTCAAGTAAAGTTGAAGGTAGTGTAATGTTTTGTTCTCATCAAATCTTATATCTGGCAATTTTCCTTTTCTTCCATGAGCAGGTCTATAAAATCAAATTGGTTCAATCTAATGGTTACCTCGAGTAGAGTTGACGATAGCTTTGGTGTCCTGTCTTCATGAAATTATTGAGCATTTGTCTTTGTCATAACCTGCAGTAAACTTGAAGATACAAAGTCTTTTCCAAAAACCTGGACTTTGCATCAAAGAAAATAAACAAATAAAACTAGCAATTTTCCTGTCGGCTTGGGATTCCCACAAANCAAAGTCTTTTCCAAAAACCTGGACTTTGCATCAAAGAAAATAAACAAATAAAACTAGCAATTTTCCTGTCGGCTTGGGATTCCCACAAAAAGCATCTACAAAGCAAAAATGCCAAAAAGGAACCCCCCTCCCCCCCCGGGGGGGGGTCCTTTTTGCGTATATTTAGCTTTTCTGGAACCAACAGGAGAATTGCAAAATAAAACATAGTCCTCAAGTAACACTATCACACATGACACAAGTAAAAAAAACACGTTCAACTCATGTACTGCACAAGTAATGTCATAAATGCCCCAGAAAACTTAACAAATAAATTCAAACATAAGTGGTTTTATCATTCAAGCCACACACCGTACACAATAGCCGATACTCATTCTAAAGCCCGAAGAATAGCAGAAACGATATCTAGCAAAAGGAAGTTCCACAAGACTATTTTCTACAAAGAATGCGCACACGTTTCTACATGCTTTCCTTCTCGTTCATTTAGTTTGCTTCTAGCACTTTACATATATATATATATACATATCAAATTATATCAACATTCCAACTCACACAGCGTGGATTTTCATCCAATCCATCTGTAGTATACACTTACGCATACTACCTCTAAAGCCTCAAGGAGACCAGCAAAAAAAATGACATTAGTTTCAACAAAAATAACTGCTACGAAGTATCTAAACACTTCTAAACCAACTCGGTTTTTTTTAAAGTTTGGATTTATCAGCTTGAACATCTAGACCTATGTATGTATCAAAAAATGTAATGTTATTACATGTGTGTACATTTTTGTATACACTTGGGGATGTATCAAGTCAAAACGAGGGGTGCCCGAAACCTTGAAAATTAAGCCTTGATTTAAAGGTTTCGGCCCCCCCCTTTTTTTGAGACATGCCGAACATCTATTCATTTTCTTGTTTCCAGAACCAACAAAGAAAAAAAACAAAGAATCAAATTGTTGAAACATTCATGAAATTCAAAATCAAGAGCACAAAAAAACATTCAAATTTAAAACTACGTCTCATGTAAAATGATTTACTAATTTCAATTTCAGACCCATAAATTTACAGTAAATCACTGTAAAATAGTAAAGCNAAAACATTCAAATTTAAAACTACGTCTCATGTAAAATGATTTACTAATTTCAATTTCAGACCCATAAATTTACAGTAAATCACTGTAAAATAGTAAAGCACTAAAAAGAGTAGAGTTACCATTTTTCGAGACTCAGGGCAATCCCTCCTCGAAGCCCGCTCATTTTACATAAAAAACAAAGCTTGAAGGGGCGCAACCGCGGTAAGAAAAAAACATGTTTTCATTGTGATAAAAAACGTGTTTTTTTGAATTTTCCAAAGTTATGAAGAAGGGACAAAAATCATCANGGGGCGCAACCGCGGTAAGAAAAAAACATGTTTTCATTGTGATAAAAAACGTGTTTTTTTGAATTTTCCAAAGTTATGAAGAAGGGACAAAAATCATCAGTTTTAATTCTCTGCATAATTTCCAATAATTTTTTGTATAACTGACACTATAACCAATTATAATCTAAAACCTCACCTAAGGAGTCGAGAATCGAGAATCGAGAACCGAGAAACGATCGAGAATCGAGAGTCGAGAATCGAGGATCGAGAAGCGAGGATCGAGAATAAACGAGGATCGAGAATCGAATCGAGAATCGAGAATCCAGGATCGAGAATCGAGGATCGAGAGGATCGAGGAACGAGAATCGCGAGGATCGAGAATCGAGAATCGAGAATCGAGAGAATCGAGAATCGAGGATCGCGAATCGAGGATCGAGGATCGAGAATCGAGAATCGAGGATCGAGGATCGAGGATCGAGGATCGAGAATCGAGAATCGAGAATCGAGAATCGAGGATCGCGAATCGAGGATCGAGGATCGACAAGCGAGGATCGAGGATCGAGGATCGAGGATCGAGGATCGAGAATCGAGAGTCGAGAATCGAGAATCGAGAATCGAGAATCGAGAATCGAGGATTGAAAATCGAGGATCGAGAATCGAGGATCGAGAACTGAGAATCGAGAATTGGGCTTGTCAAGGCGGGTCTGAATGATTCATTGGTTTGGTGTGGGCTCTAACCAATAGCCTTCGACTTCTAAATAATTGGCAGCAGTTTGCATTGGATTTCTTTGGTGTTGCGACATCTTGCAAAGGCAATCCTCCCGGAATGCTGCTCTTTCTCACCCCCCCGCGTTCTGGAGGTATGCCCATAAACCGGAGGAAGGAAGACAGGAAGGGAGACATTTGCACTGACAACTTCACTTTCAGTACTTGACATTGCGACGGCTGCCTGTTTCTTGCTAAAGGCTGTGCGGGGAAAATAGGTGTTTGGACCAACTATAGTACCACTGCTATTGTACTCACCTGCATGATCGGCATCCGCAAAAAGCCAAAGTTTGCAGTCTGCGATGTTGCCACCGATGAAACCTCGCTGCTTGTAGTGCAAGGTGGAGTGGATATAGGAGACTAGCCGATGATGGGCTTTGTCACAGTCCGCACTCCACTTCGTTACTCTCGGAGCTAGCCCCTGCACTGCACGAAGGAGATCAAACCTGGCCAGTCGTAAGGCGAAGAGAAAGACTCCTTTGGTTTCCTTTTCATCGGCCACATGCAGGCCTAGCAATCCTCTCTTCATGGAAAGGCATGGAAACATGTTTGAGAGGCTTGGCATCCCTGCCAGCTAAATCGACATATCTATCAACGCATGACTTCAAGAAGGGTTCCATGTCACATGTGAATGTCGTGACTGGCTTGTTCATGCAGGGCTGGTCCTCAAACAGTTGGTCCATATACGCATGTCCCTTAGCTTTTGTTTTGTCCCTCTTGATGGTAGCCATAGCAGCTTTAGGATCTTTGCATGATGTTGGGAAGAAGTGCGTTGAGCCTATCCATGATTCCTTTATGTTCATCCCACGTGGGGCATTGGATCCAATTCCAATAGCATCCCAATGTTCAATTTCATTCGCATCATCTTTGCATGGGATAGCTGAAGTAAACTGATATGGGGATAATTGGCATGACTGCACCACCTCAGCATCTGGCAGGAAGAGCTTCTTGCGAGGTTGATCACGTCGTTGACCCTGTCAAATTCCCAAAAGTCCTGAGTATATGGCATGCGGCGGCGGCAGGCGCGGCCGGGTCTGCCACTGACTTGTGAAAGACATGTGCATAAGGATGATCCTTGACCGCGAGTTTGACATTGTATTCAACCAAATGGTCGCATCCCAGATATCTATTGACCTTCCCGGGTGTGTCCATGTTTCCTCCTGAAATATTATTGGCCGCAAAAACAGAACCCGTCCCTCAGGAAGGGACAAAAGCTTTCCACTTTTCGCAAACATATCATTTTGCCCAAACTGCGACAGTTTGACATGGAACAACTTCAACTCACTTGCGCTGAAACTCTGGTCGGTTTAGGTTTCTCCCCGTCTCAGCTTCATTTTTCTATTTTCAAACCAGAATGGGAAGCATCAGATTTGTCTTGCAGCTCCGTCATGCGGCAAAACTTTTCGAATTTGGAGCTTGGTTCGCATCACTGGCCGTTGGCCATTGCCCATTTTTGGACAAACAGCTGACTTGCTGTGCTTGTGGCACTCCTGTTGGGGTCTTGCATTCCTTACTCGTTTGCCCACGTTCGTGTGGCGTGGGATGCTTTGCGCAAGCTTTCGAGACTCTGCCCTGGCCTTGTTGCAGTTTATCTTTGGTGATGCGGCTCCATGGCCACATGCCCAAAACTTTGTGGGAACGTGCGTCCGAGCCAGCTCAACGGAAGAGTAACTTGAAAATAAGGCAGCTGGCTGAGTGGATGGTGTTTGGCGTTAATTTTTCTTTTTCCCCACCTGCCAGGTGAGGGTTGTTAGATTTTATCAGAGCTGCCCGGCCTCCTTCTCCTCCTTGTCCTCTTCCTCCTCGCCAGCTCCAGATCGCAGTGGCACTGCCGGACCTCATCTGCCAGCCCCAGATTGCAGTGGGCACTGCCGGACTTCATCTGCCACAGCTCCAGATCGCAGTGGGCACTGCCGGACTTCAGTTGGACTGCCAGATCCGAGTCGGCACTGCCGGACTTCATCTGCCAGCTCCAGATCGCAGTGGGCACTGCCGGACTTCAGCCGCGACTGCCAGATCGCAGTGGGCACTGCCGGACTTCATCCGCGATTGCCAGATCGCAGTGGGCACTGCCGGGCCTCATCTGCGAATGCCCGATCGCAGTGGGCACTGCCAGACTTCAGCCGCGACTGCCAGATCGCAGTGGGCACTGCCGGACTTCAGCCGCGACTGCCAGATCGCAGTGGGCACTGCCGGACTTTTCAGCCACGACTGCCAGATCGCAGTGGGCACTGCCGGACTTCAGCCGCGATTGCCAGATCGCAGTGGGCACTGCCGGACTTCAGTCGCGACTGCCAGAGCTCAGTGGGCACTGCCGGACTTCAGCCGCGACTACCAGATATGTGCCAGATAGAATGTCAGACGAGATGCCAGATATAATGTCATGTATATGTCAGATAGAATGCCAGATAGAATGTCAGACGAGATGCCAGATAGAATGTCAGATAGATGCCAGATAGAATGTCAGATAGACTGTCAGACGAGATGCCAGATAGAATGTCAGATAGATGCCAGATAGAATGTCAGATAGACTGTCAGACGAGATGCCAGATAGAATGTCAGCAAGAATGTCAGAACAAATGTCAGGTAGAATACCAGATAGAATGTCAAAATAAATGCCTTGAAATGTCATGGTGGGGATCATTCGAAGCAAAGTAAGTTTACTATTGCTTCTTCTCAGACCAAACTGGCTGGCCATCTTTTTGAAGGATATCCTTTTTTCAGTAGGCAGATGCTTTCCTCTATTGTTATTTGCTGTCTAACCGGAGGCCAGTGAAAGACCTGCGCCATGCCGCTAGCAGCATGACCCGTCGGCCTTCATATTTCCGTACCCATTAAGGTTTGAGGTCGGGCGTGTCAACGTCTGATGCCACATCAATGTGCGCTCAGCCGATCTGATTCACTGATTAGCTCCCATCCCTTTGACATTCACTTTTTGGGTCCTGGCATTTTGAAGTCATCAACAAAGACTACTAGCAACAACATGAGCTCAGGATGAAAGAAGACTGAGGGCCACCCTTCCGGGTCTGGCATGATGAAACCAACCAACTTCAACATTGCTTCACAAAATTGCTCCCAAAGACCCCCCGAATCAGGGTGACCGTAAAGGGCAATCCGGCAAAATGATCGGATGTACTTACCATGCCATTCCTTTGGCCACTGATCAATTGGCAGCTCAACCCAAGTTTCGGCCCCTTGCATGAGAGTTTGGGTATACGCTTGAACTCCGTCGTTCTGCTCCGTCGAGTTGCCTGGCTGAGACCCGTAGGCATCTACAGCCTTGCCGGCTTCCATAGTCGCCGGTGCCAATTCGGCAAATAAGGCAATGTCCGCATTTTCGTCCCGGATGTTATTCCCCTGAAGAACTGTTCTACCTTTGAATTTGCGTAGCTTGTCTCCCTGGGGCAATTCGCTGCCCTTTTCGACACAAATTTCAAACACTTCCCCCTCATGAACTTTTTTCCCCAGCTTCTTGGCTTTGTTTGAGACATCCTTCCATTCAGCAACGGTCTCATACTTCCAAGCTACCTTCTTGATTTGCCCCACTCCACATCAAGAGCTTGCTGGGCTTTGGGGTTGGATCTAATTTCCTTCTTCCCGACTGGCCTTGCAACAAGCGAATTGATTGCACGTTCACCGGCCTGAATGCCTATGCGGATGCACTTTACTTGATGTGTTTCGGGGTCCATTTGGCAAGTCGTCCAAGTCGATTTCACTCTCAACATCATTGGGACCTTGGAAAACTACGTTTACACCTGGTGTCGAAGGTAGCCGTCTCTTTTTCTTCTTCTCCTTTTCAGCTAATGCTAGCTTCTTCTGTTCCTCGCCTATGGCTTTCTTCCTTTCTTCTTGCGACATTGACTGCCACGCAAAAGGAGGGATTTCTTTTGGTTTGCCTGATTTCTTGTACTTTCTAGCTTTGAATCCTCCAGCGTCATAGAATGAGGGATCACTGGTTTTTATTCTTTCAAGTTCCCCGGTGATCGGATTGATTACCTCGACTTCACCTAGGTTCAACCGGAGCAGGCACATCCACCTTTGACCTCAAGTCGGTTGGTTCCTTGGGAAAGATACTGACCAATACCTCCTGTATCTCAATCTCCTTTTCCAAGTCCTCTACTGGCGGATCAACCTTGAGATTTTCTTCAAGTATATGCCATGACTCCCCATCTTTGACACAAATGGTCCTAAATGGATAGTTGGTCGAACTGAAATCTGCTGATGGACCAATGCATTTGTTCTCAATGAGGCGAACATTCACTTTGCATTCGGCGAACTCACACCAGGCTTCTTTGAAACTGACACGTTCAAGAAAGGCCAACCTTCCCTGGTGATAAACTGCTGATGCACTTGATGGTTGTGCTGGGGTTCTGGATTCTATATCCTGCATGGTACGTGTACCAGGGCCCGGCTCCCGCACAGGCTGAGCATCTTGATTCTCCAAGGGCAATGGTTCGCCCTCTTCGTCACAAAGCTGGTCGGGCCTGATACGTCCGTCACGAATGGCATTGGCTCGAAATCGGCAGGGAAATTCAATCCGTTCAGGTACAATCAATTGGATCACTCTCAAAACCGTGACAAACTGGTCGAAGCTAGAATCGTTGATCTGCTTCAATGATGCAAATGCAAATTCTTTTCTCCAATGAAAGCCTGGGTGAATCACATATCCTTGCAAGGAATATAACCGGTTCCGATGTTGGATCAAACTTCAATTGTTTCTTGGGTCGTTTCCTTGGTCCAGTCCAGTAATCCACCTTGCAACCAAATGGGATCAATGGTCCATTGAAGTCCGTCCCAAACATCAGTTTCCATGGTGTGTCCTTACCCGTTCCGTCAGGTGCGGCATCATGCATGATGCTCTGATGCACCAGTGACGTGCGGCATAGGGCCAGTATCCATGCTGCAGTCCAGCTTGCAAAAAGTTCGTTCGCGTCCCTTCAAGAGTGGAGCGGACAGCTCTTTCGGCGATATCGTGGGAAGTTGATATGTAATCTCTACTGATTTGGATGTCTGATCTTCATGGAATTCATTGCTGAAACAATTTCAGGGGCATTATCACTGTAGAAGATTCCAATCTTTTCCAGATCATCGATGAAATGCTTCATTGCAAGGACAGTGCTAGATGCATCACGGCGTCCGGCCGGATATACATACCGAAAAACAGTGAGGACATCTTTAACTACCATGGCAACTCTGTCGTCATCTATTCCTATCTGTGGCTCTGACTTAAATAATCACCAGTGACGTGGTCCCTAAACTTCTTGGCATCAACCATCGATGACCCTCCCTTGGCATATCCAGGGGGGTTGTACATTTTGGCCTTAGAACACACCTCACCGTAAGGATTCTTGGGTATCATATGAATCAGTATGTGTTGCTTACTTCTGGCTTCAGCTTGCAATGCTGCCTTTCCCCTTCCCCTCTCTCGTTCTTCCACTGGGTCTGGTGGTGGCGCCGGCACATCAGGTTCATCATCGTCCGCAGGCTTGACCTCCCGGTCATGCAGCAGGTGCGCTTCGTTCATCATCAGTTGGTGCATCAGCCCCGGGATCGCCTGAAATGTCAGGCACTAGATCGTCATCTGCTGGATACATGCTTCCTCCAACAATTGCCGGTTCATCATCTTCGTAATCACCATCTGCCATCATACTCAAAGGGAGAATAGGGTTCCTCGACAAGTTCCTGTGTTTCCCCATCAACGGATGAACTAGCCAAAACGTTTCACTCTAGTGGTTGGTGCAGCTTGTTTGGGACTCTTTGCAGCCAGGGACAGTGGAGTTTGGTGACTTAGAACAGAGATATGGGACGTAATTCTTGACTTCAAGTTCAATCTTCTTCCCATCGGGTCGAACCATGTAAGGCTTTTCGTTTCGAGAACCTCTCCAAATGAAATCGAATCCGTCTTCCACACATCTTAAACCAACTGACAAAACAGGAGGCGAACTTTGCACAAGATATGGTGATACGGTCGATTTGAGTTCTGGAACCTTGACCTTTCCCTGTTTCATTGAAGTGCTTTCCCCATTGGCAGAAATCAATCTGATGGGATTGTCAGAGTAATACCCGTAATGATCAGGAACATGACGATCAGTGAGAAGATCCTGAGCACTACCAGTGTCTGCAATCCAATCAAGTGCACCCTCAACAAGTTCTTGAGACTGGGCCGGTGTTGCAACAATTCCCTTCGGGATACAGTGGTCACACCCAAACATGGTATCACACTCGTAGTTGCATTTGCAGCTGATGTTCCTCAATGACTTTTCAACTGAACCAGCCAACATGCTTGCTGAAAGGCATGCGTCTTCATGATCCTGCACGTCAAACCTGAAAGGGCGGTCGAAAGGATAACACTTCTTGTACTTCCTGGAAGCTGGGGTTCACAGGCCGAAGGTCTCCCTGGCATCAATCTGATGGACTTCGTGGTTTGCGCTGAATGCAACGGCAGGACAACAGACCATGTCGACAGGTGGGAACATACATGCATTCGACACGGATGCAAGCATTGATGCAATTTGGCAAACTGCTGCCGGCGAAGCCTTAGTCCCGTCGCCTTTAGGCTTCCGCCCGGGCGACCTGTCCTGTCCACGGCCGGGACTCCTGCTGTTCTTCCTCTTGGACCGGTTCGAATAATTCGAGGAAGGCCTGGCAGGTGCTGCAGCTCGCGGGGAACGATTCTGTGGCCCATCATGACTGTGAAACGGCAATCTTCACCTCTCTTGCATCTACCTTGCTTCCAGAACTTGCGGTTTCTTTTGACCTTTCCGGACTTGTCCCTTGATGATGATCTGCCCCTATCAGATTGTGGTCGGGATTGATTCCTATCTTTCTTTGGAGGGGGAGGTTCTCATGCTTGTATGGGCAGGTATCATTCGTGCAAGAACCTTTGTTCCACTTCACACAGTACCCCTTTGGAATGTACCCCTTCTTGTCACCTACCGCCGGAGCAGCGCTCGAAGATGAGGCACCGAGGTTCCTAGCAACTCGTTCACGGTTGGACTCGAGTCGCTCCCTGTCCAAGTAACGGCACAAACCGGTGACGAGCAAATCGTAGGACTTCTTGTCGGCCCCGTCCTCAGCACGATGGTACTCGTGCAAGTCGTGTGCAATGGCTTTGGTGTTTTTCACCTGGTTGTAAAAGAAGGTTTCCAGCACACTGACATCTGGAATCTTGGGGATTCCGGCAATCACATGGTCCCAATTGCTCATGATGAAGCTGCGGAGGTTGTCACCCTTTAGCTTGACACTGAAAAGGTCCTGGAGAGCATAGGTAGCTCCATGTTTGATATTCGTCCTAAAGTGATCATGCATCATGAAAAGCTGTCTTCCCTGGACATACTTCTTGGCAGAAGCTTGTGCTTCCTTAAAAGTGTCAACCTTTTGGGCAAAGTCCCCAGTCAGGATATTTGTGAGGGCTGACAACAATTTGGCATCCAATTCCAATGCAGTGAATTTTCCAACATCCATCAGGGTTTCAATCGTTTGTCCTTCCACACTGATCCAGTCAAACGCTTTATCAGGGTCCGTGGAAGCCGACATCACTGCCTCTCGTCCCAATCCTCCAATTGTGATAGGACTCAGCATGAGGAAAGGCAGGGACCTTGATCTGACTTGGATTCCTTGGATGAGCCGGACATACGCTTCATTCTCCGGATGAACTTCTTGCCACCATCTTCGGAACTACCATCATCATCACCATCATCATCGTTGCCAGGCCCAGGCTGTTGCCTCTCCCGCGAGGCTTCTTCCCACCTTTGTTCCTTCTGTCTCTCTTATCACCACCATCATCATCCTTGGGCTCATCGTCATCTGGAGGGTCACCATCACTAGGCTTATTCGGACTCTTACGGTCGTCCCCATGATTGGATTCCGCAACCGAAGTCGGGGGATACGTGGGTGAGGCTAAACCAGTAATGTCCGACCCAATGTTGAATTTGTTTACCCCTGCAGCAGGTTTGAGCCCCACGAATTGCCAATCCCCCGGAGGAGGCGCCAAAGGTTCGGCGGCCAGTCACAGGCGCTGTGGCGAATGATGCAAGATCACCAGTGTACTTCACCTCAGTTCCTGCAGGCAACGTGGCAGTGGCGGTGTGGACAGTTGGAATGGTGATAGGCCCGATACTTTCCATCACCTTCTTGAATTGCATGGACATGGATTCAGCCTGACGCTGTTGAATCAAGAGTTGCTCACTTTGCTGTCTTATGATGTTCTTCAATTGAAGCATCTGATTCCTGCTCTCTTGGCCCTGACGTTCACAGTAGTTCTTCATCTGATTCAATTGCTGTTCTTTAGTTGCATTGGATTGCCGTGCATTCCCATCTACAATCCTCTTATATACTTCCATCTGTTGACTGAGTTCGTCCCTGAATTTGTGTTCCCTACCCTGCCAGCATCATCATTTGATGCATCCGGTCACTGGCAGCTTGTTCCTCGGCTTGGAACCTGTGGTTCATCTCGGATACCATCAGCTTGACCTTGCTTTCCGTGTGGGCAAAAGCTTCACGGTGCCTAGCTTCGGCTAGTTCTTCAACCAGGTGAATGATAGCAGGGTCATGAGCATTCACCAACACTTGACTACTCTGGCTTTGGTTGATATTCAGAGTATTACTGATCTGAGATGATTCTTGGTTGTGGATCTCAGTGCGATTCATGTGAAGGTGATTTGAACCAACAGGCAAGCCCTCCCGGGATGCGGCGCACTCAAAACCTCGGTGTGAGAACCTAGCGGCTTCACTGCGCAGCGAAACTGCGGCACGGGGAGCGGCAGTCTTGGGCTCACCCTTCTCGCTACGAGAGCGCAGGGAGTAAGGACCTCAGTTGGAACAGGGATTTCATCAACGTTTCCAGTGTCTGCGTCTTTGATAGCCATGGCTTGAGATCCGGGTGGGCGAGTGCCCTCGACCGATGGTTGACCAGAGGGGGCAGACATTGGGAAAAAGGAAGTACCGTGGCGATACGGCTGAAAACCTATAGTTGCAGGTCAAATAGCCTGAATCAGCCACAAACGCACACGCTGGTTTTTCTTGAGCCAATTAAGTGGCAGGTAAATATAGACATGAACAACTGGCTACCTACTTACCGGGGAGGATACGGAGTATACTCAGTAGTACCCCGTAGAAACTAGACGACGGATGGCCCGAGAGCGTAGAGGAGCATAGTGAGAGGCGTAAGTATGAACATCTTATAGCATGAAACAAAAAATTAGAAAAAAGATGCCAAAAAAGAAATAAGACGTCACAGACGCTTTTGCACACAAACGCTTTTACACACAGACGCTTTTACACACAGACGCTTTTACGCACAGACCCTTTTACAAACAGACGCTTTTACACCCAAGCCTTTTTACAAACAAGCACCTTTACACAAAGACGCTTTTACACACAGACCCTCTTACACACAGAAGCTTTTTTACACAAAGACACAGGCGCTTTTACACGCAAACGCTTTTAAAACAAACACCTTTACACACAGACACTTTTACACAGACCCTTTTACACACAGACCCTTTTACACACAGACGCTTTTACACACAGACCCTTTTACACACAAGCGCTTTTACACACAGGCACCTTTACACACAGACACTTTTACACACAGACCCTTTCACCCACAAGCGCTTTTACACACAAGCGCTTTTACACACAGGCACCTTTACACACAGACCCTTTTACACACAGACCCTTTTACACACAGACCCTTTTACACACAGACCCTTTTACACACAGACACTTTTACACACAGACCCTTTTACACACAGACCCTTTTACACACAGACACTTTTACACACAGACCCTTTTACACACAGACCCTTTTACACACAGACCCTTTTTTTACACACAGGCCCTTTTACACACAAGCGCTTTTACACACAGACCCTTTTACACACAAGCGCTTTTACACACAGGCACCTTTACACACAGACCCTTTTACACACAGACCCTTTTACACACAGACCCTTTTACATTCAGACCCTTTTACACACAGACCCTTTTACACACAGACGCGTTTACACACAGACCCTTTTACACACAGACGCGTTTACACACAGACCCTTTTACACACAGACGCTTTTACACACAGACGCTTTTGCGCACAAACACTTTTACACGCAAACGCTTTTACACGCAAACGCTTTTACACCCACTTTACACACAGACCATTTACACACAGCACAAATAAAGTCGTAATTTTACCTCAGTTTTTTGACGATCGAACCTCATTTCGTGCAAAAGGGTTGCTATGGGACACGTGAAATCGCAATTTTACTTCAATTTTTGACGATCGAACCTCATTTCGTGCGTAAGGGTTGCCGCGGACACCTCAAATCGCAATTGTACCTCCATTTTTGACGATCGAACCTCATTTCGTGCAAAAGGGTTGCTCCGGGACACGTGAAATCGCAATTTTGCCTTTGTGTTTGAAACGATCGAACCTCCTTTCGTGCGAAAGGGTTGCCGCCGAAGTTGTGAAATCGCAATTTTACCTCAGTTTTTGCACATCGAACCTCATTTCGTGCGAAAAGATGCAGTTTTCGTGACGCCTCGTCGGCACTGCCCGCGACCTAAAGAGAGAGAAGAAAAAGGAGAGAGAGAAAGGGAGAGAGAGAGAGAGAGGAGAGAGAGAGAGAGAGAGGGAGAGAGAGAGAGAGAGAAAGGAAGATGTGAGGATGTGAAGATGTGAAGATGTGAGGATGTGAAGATGTGAAGATGTGAAGATGTGAGGATGTGAAGATGTGAGGATGTGAAGATGTGAGGATGTGAAGATGTGAGGATGTGAAGATGTGAGGATGTGAAGATGTGAGGATGTGAGGATGTAAATATGTGAAGATGTGAGTATGTGAAGATGTGAAGATGTGAAGATGTGAAGATGTGAAGATGTGAAGATGTGAGGATGTGAAGATGTGAGGATGTGAAGATGTGAGTATGTGAAGATGTAAATATGTGAAGATGCGAGGATATGAAGATGTGAAGATGCGAGGATGTGAAGATGTGAGGATGTGAAGATGTAAATATGTGAAGATGTGAAGATGTGAAGAACCCTTCGCTCAGACGCTCTCGGGAACAAAAATGAACATGGGGTGACGGTTACGCAACCGGGACACGAGGCAAGGGCAAGGGAAGAGAAGAGCGAATGGCCGCGGAACCAGACCAGAGGAAGGGGGGAGGCGCGCCTGAGCCAACCAAACTACCTACCACAGTGAAACCTACCCGACCTACCCCTACCTTGGCATGCGCAGGACTTCACACCGACCAAGGTGCCAGCTTCTTCATCAGCATGTGATCGCCAGCTGGTTTGCCAGCTTCTGCCGCCGGCAAGAACCCTATAGCGAGCTTGCCGGCTCTCTGAGGCGCCCCGGACCCGAACACTATGCCAGATTCAATGTCACGAAAAATGTGAGATTGAATGCTATTTAAATAATATGTCTATTTCTATGTTTTTGTATGTTAGACTCTATATCAAATATAATGCCAGATAGAACGTCAACATATATTTCAAATATAATGCCAGATAGACTGTCAGACTATATGTCAGATAGAATGCCAGAAAGAATGTCAACATATATNAGATAGAACGTCAACATATATTTCAAATATAATGCCAGATAGACTGTCAGACTATATGTCAGATAGAATGCCAGAAAGAATGTCAACATATATTTCAAAAAGAATGACAGATAGACTGTCAGACTTTATGTCAGATAGAATGCAAGATAGAACGTCAATATATATTTCAAACAGAATGACAGATAGACTGTCAGACTACACGTCAGATAGAATGCCAGATAGAATGTCAAAATGCATTTCAAATAAAATGACAGATAGACTGTCAGACTATATGTCAGATAGAATGCCAGATAGAATGTCAAAATGCATTTCAAATAAAATGACAGATAGACTGTCAGACTATATGTCAGATAGAATGCCAGATAGAACGTCAACATATATTTCAAATATAATGCCAGATAGACTGTCAGACTATATGTCAGATAGAATNAGATAGAACGTCAACATATATTTCAAATATAATGCCAGATAGACTGTCAGACTATATGTCAGATAGAATGCCAGAAAGAATGTCAACATATATTTCAAACAGAATGACAGATATACTGTCAGACTATATGTCAGATAGAATGCAAGATAGAAAGTCAACATATATTTCAAATAGAATGCCAGATAGACTGTCAAACTTTATGTCAGATAGAATGCCAAATAGAATGTCAACATATATTTCAAATATCATGCCAAATAGACTGTCAGACTATATGTCAGGTAGAATGCCAGAAAAACTATCAGACTAAATGTCAGAAAGAATGCCGGATAGAGTGTCAAAATATATTTCAAACAGAATGCCAGATAGCATGTCAGACTAAATGTCAGAGGGAATGCCAGATAGAATGTCAGACTATGTGTCAGATAGGATGCCATATAGAATGGCAGAATATATCTCATATTTTTTTGTCGGACGGATAGAATGTCAGAAATATATGTTAGATAGAATGCCAAACAGAATGCCAGATAGAATGGCAAATGTCAGACAAAATGGCAGATAGAATGCCAGAGAGGATGCCAGATAGAATGTCAGAATACATGTGGGAGAAAATGTCAGACAAAATGTCAAACAGTACATAGGTCAAAACAGATGTATGCCGCGGTGGGGATCACCCAAAGAAAGTAGTTGTTTAAAGTTTTGGAAACTGAAATCATGAGAAGGCCCCTAGGTCTCCTAATTTCCCCTACTCTTGGGCAAGATGCTATGGACAAAACAAACTACAAGTCGGTGCTCAAACATGATCTAGGGTAAAAATGTAGCGTTGCAATTTCCAAACGTGTAATACTGTAACGTCACAAAATTTTGGACAGTGTAACCTTAAATGTTTGACCCGTGCTCTGATTCAGCCATCTCGTGCTGGATGCACACTCACCATTTTTCTTTTCTCGTCTGCATTGCTGTCTCAGGCAGAGGTTCCAAATCTGCAATGTTTTAGGAGCCAAAATCCAGTGGTTACACGTTGTATGTGGGACCGGGTGTGTGTAAAATTGTAATATTCATGGTGGTGCACATGTGATCGTCTCCCTTCGCGGTGCATGTAAATGTGTGTCTGTGTCTGTTGGCAGTAGCTCAAGCAAAGCAATTTTTTGGATCAAATCGAACCTAGATCAGTTTTGCCTAGGATTCATTTGGGCTTCAATTGCAGCTTGCTTGGAATGACTCGGGTGCGAAGTTCCAACATGGGCTGAAAGGCTTCCAGTTCCTTTTGCATCTGTTGTACTCAGATGATTGATGTCAGAAATATTCATCGAAAAGCACTTATTCGCCGGCGCTTTCATTTGCTGGCTTGCTAGTCTGCAAATTTGATATTCGTTCTATGTTGAAAAATATGCCTCCCCAAAACGCGTTACGTGCACATGACACATGAAATTATGAACAGTTTTTTTATGTCTCTGTCTGTCTGTCTGCCTGCCTGGCCGGCTGGCTGCCTGTCTGCCTCTGCCTTTTTTTGGGTGTGCAAACCAGCACGGAATCAGCATGGAATCAGCATGGAAACTACATAAATTCACCACCACTGCAAAATTCAGTGTTGCGGAAACTAGTTTGGTGTTGATTCGGTGTGGGTTCCGTGCCGATTTGAGCTCGACTTGAGAAACGAAAAGGCTGGCTGCAGCTGGGATGAATTGACCTTGATTTGATGTCTTGTCGATGCTGGTTTGATACCAAAATGATGTTGTTTTCATGGTTGCTTTAATCTAGGCTTGTTATTTTGATGTTTTTTTTGTGATTTGATTTGATCACGAATTGATCACCAAATAATGCACCGGTTTCATCTCCCATCTCATTCAAACTAGCGCACTAGCATCAATCACCATCAAAACAAAATGGAAACGATATATTTTGGCTGAGGCAGACTCACATTTTGGCTGGAGCAGAAGTAGTCCAGCAAAGCAAATTTTGGTGGAGGTTGGTCTGGGCGGTTGCCTTTTTGCAAAATCATGGAAGAAGTGGAACTTTGAGGTACCTGCCAAAACCTACATCAAACCAGCTTGGAACCAGAATAAAATCAACATCAAATCGACACTTTGCAAGTATTATGGTGAGCGCACTGAATCTCAAACCACCAAGAGAAAGAGCCAATGGCCAAGCGATCCTTTTTCTATGCCTTATGTTCTAAAAAGTTGGCGCCGGTTTGATGCCGGTCTGACCGTAGGTCTGATGCACAATTTGCAGATTGTTTGTCGGAGTCTACCAGTGTTTGAAACTTCTACTTTCACAGAGACATACAGTAATTCCAGAAAATGTGGATATTCCCTTCCCAGGGAGTCCCAAATAATACAAACACAAATAAAAAAAGGTTTTCAAATTCACAGAGTAGCAAACCACCAAATGAAACCACCAACGAACGACAGCCTGCAATTTCTCCAGAAACTAGAATTGAAGAGCCGGAGATCTAGCTCCAGATTAAGCTGCAGGTCTTTGAAAGGTATTGTCAAAATTGTGTTTTGTAGAACTTCTACTGATACAGTTTTCCATTAGACCTTTATTTCCTTTGCATTAACACTCCCATGCCCCAGCCAGTTTTGTTTCTTTCCGATCTTTCTGTAGTCTTTCTGTAGTCTTTCCGTCTTTCTCCATCGGATCTTCGTTTGTCTCGCCTCGATTTTAACCTTTCGGCGCTCGGCTTCTGCCCAACATCCCGCGGGCAGTGGGACCAGTAGCCGTTGGCCTGAGACGAGGTCCGACACAGGGTCACCACCGTGGCCACAGCGTCGTACTATCATGTAAGAAACATGTACTATATCATGTAGTGTTTCCACATGTTTCCACATTTCTACACCGCCTTCGTAAGAAACACTTCTTTCGCGGTGATAACACCTTTGAAGCGCATGCTGCCGCATGCTTATGCATCTTCCACTTGTTACAATGGTTAAGGTTTCTGCTTCGACAACCTGGCAAGAACAGAAACATCCAGGTGCTACTCCCAAAATCCAGAGAAATCTTCAGACTTTTGACCTCAGAAGTTTTTTTGTTCAAACGTCTTTTCAAGTTCCATCAAGTTCCATCACCTTCAAAGCGAATCATGTTCGGATCGACCAAGTGGTATGGCAACCTGAGCAACGGCTGTGCAGAGGCTCAGGGATGGTACACCTGGCCAATTGCCAATTCTTTCAATGGCGCTGTTTCAATCACTGCTGTTTCAATCTGTTTCAAACTCTCCCTGCACTTGGCGCATGAGACGTCGCAAATTTAGTGTATTTATGCAGAATCTAGATGAATCTATGCCATCTGGGTCCTCTCAAGAAAAGCCGAAATGAAAGGTTTAGGTGGCCACAAAGAAACGTACATGACAAGGATACTTGGATTAAGGCCGCGCCAAACTGAAGGTGAAATGACACAAAAGTGACACAAAAAGAGAAGGAAGGACACTCTTTGCAAACAAAAGGTACAAAAGGGTAACAAACAACTGCGGTCAAAGTCCAGAATATGTAGTGCCGGGTATCATCAGCTGCGTATGTGTGTGTGCTTAAGTGTGCATGTGCCATGCAAATCCATATCCAGTGGCACAGACCTCCACCAGCCGAATGGGCATCCTCCCCCTATCAACATGGTCTTGTGCGGTAAGGAGAATATGTAGATTGTGAGATGCTATGGAGGGGCAGCAGAGAAAATCTGCTGTTCTTCACAGCACAAATGCCAAGGGTTCAACCGTATATTGTCAATTGTCAGCCTCAAATATAGTTTCATATGGTTTCTGCGGAACAAGGAGGCTGACCCATACCACAAAATGGATTGAAATGGGTCATACGCCGGCCATGACCCATGTCGTGTGAAAACGTAGACCAGTCGTAGACCCGTGAATCGGCCCGTGTCCCACAGCACAGCATCGCACAGCGACCAGGACTCGCGCACTTGCGACCAAGCTGGCTTTGCCCGATGCAACGCCTCAGATCATGCAATGTCAGCTGAAAATCTTCCGTTCACCTTGGATCGCCGTTCTGAAGAAGTTGAGAAACGTTCTGTTTATAGCTTCGCACAAATAAACACGGCATTGCATAGTTGAAATGCTTGAAATCTCTCCTTGCAGAAAAACTGAGTCAGAGGAAGAACACCACTCGCGACGATTCATGTCGCACTTTCGAATCACGAAGGCATGTGGAAATTGAGTGGCAAGGCGAAAAAGCTCCACAAAAGGTGTGTGTGTGTGTGAGTGTGTGATATTTGCGAGAGTTTTACACATGTTAGATCGTTCATCCTCGTCCCATGGACACAAGCTTTCTAGATATTCTTCATTCCGTCCTATCACTGAAATTGCTCTGAACTTTGCGCAGCTGGGATCCTTGTCGACCTGAAATCCGCTAGGCATTCCCAGCACTACTGGATACAGAGATGCCACAAACGCTTGCGCGAACGTAGTAGGTCAGGTCCAACGCCTGAGAGAAGGAAGGCACAAGAAGACGGCATTTTTTTTGATACTTTTTGCATGTATTTCTCGTATTTCCATGGGCACAATGTCTCACTATGCCTCACGATGCCTCACTATGCCGCACTATGCACATTGATTTGTTTGTCTCCAATATTATGCGGATATAACATGATAGTGGCGTTCCATGTCGTTCCTTCCTGTGAATGATTGTGTACTCTTGCCAGTTTGCAAACTGTAGCGACACAAACAGGAAGAGAGATCTAAACGATGAAACTAAATCACCGGCAACAGCCCCCTGTGAGCAAATGCTGTGAGTAATCCATACATGCCCCGGCCTTGTCCACTGCCTGAGACGTGCACCACGTGAACAAGAATGATCAAATAATGATGAAAATGCATCAAGCATCGGAAAGAAATAGAAAAGTGGAAAATCATGTGCAAAATAGAAAAATGAAATTTACAAAATTCACCCCGAAAGAATTGCATCGATTTCCTTGGCGCCTTGGACCAAAAGATCAACAAACAAATCCCAAATAAGATGGGTGCTCAACACTTGTGCCCATGTTCTGCCTCATCACTGATCTGTTCTGATGTCTATTTGTGCCAACTTCTCGGTTTGGAGATGAACTGAATGAACTGAGCATCCACACTGGTTGTTTTTCTGAAGGTTGGAAAGTCAACGACGCTAGACTGAGTTCCACGTAATTGGCCACATGATCCGGGCCTTGAAAAGCAGCAGTCCCGCGAGTCCAGTTTTTTGCCAGTGGAAACTATAAAAACTGAAACCGTTGGAGGACATGGAGTCAGCGAGTCAGCAACCACAAAAACAATTGTTGCAATAGTTGTTGCAGAACATCCCAGCTGCAGGACTTGGTATGAAATCACGCTTCACACCCCTGAGGGCAGAACGAAACTTTCCAGCGCCAAGTTCTGGGTCAAACCAAGCCTTGTGGTTGGCAGATTTGACAGGCTAAATGCGCCAAACTCTTGATTGCTTTGCAGCAAGCACACCCTCAGAAGCACGTCCAAACTGTTTTGGTCTATGTTTCTGCGTGTGTGCATGGCATCTACATGAGTGAGCATGTGTGTTAGCATGTGAATGGGTTTGCCTTGTTTCCGTTCTCTGTTAGTAAATGCCGCGTGTGTCAGCAGTGTGTGTGTGTGTGTGCGTGTGTGTGTGTGTGTGCGGGGGCAACCCCTGTATCAAAGGGCTATGATCAGACTTACTCCGGTGTCCAAGTTTTAACTATCCACCAGCAGGGGGCCACAGAGTCACTGCATGGCTGTCGCCAACGAAGCTCCATGCAGTTGACTAGGATATGGAGTCTGATCAACTCCTTGTACCTGCAGCTTTTTGTCATTTCATTCCGTGAACGACTGTTTTTATTCAGTGTGTACAGAACAGAATCCGTTTCAGCAGTTTCTTCGAACAGAGTTCATCACAACAGTTTCAATTTTATTTCGGGCTGAAAAAGGCCTTAAACTGGAATATCCAGATCCCTTGATGGGAAACAAAGTGACTCACAGATGACAAACGGTCTGTCAAGTAAGTGTGTGTGTGTGAATGTGTCTGTGCATCCGTGGCCTAGCGCGTATGCGTGCAAGAACCAGCACAAGCGGCTTCGCACACCCTCTGCGCGATGTTAGTTTTTAGGCGTGACACCTTTTTTCGAGCCTGGGTCAAAATGCATGGCAATTACGAGTATCATGTTGATTGAAATTGACTGTGTGATCCTGCGATAAAGATGGAAATTGGGTGTTGCTTTGGGTTCTGTCAGGACATGGTTGCATCTACTGATCAGTGGGGTTGAGCATGGAAAGGGACATGTTTTAAGGCAATTTTGCTGCCGCCATTGCAACAAATCAACAAACACAGGGGCAACGAAGGCAGCGATCATGAAGGGAGACAAGGCAGGGAAACAAGGCAGCAAGTGCTTTTTTGCGGACAGAATCCCCTACATAGAGAAGTGAGAACCCCTATAGCTGAGGCTATCCAGTGAACAATTATGGAATACTAATTAATCAAGCATCATATAATTATATATAATTATCATATAATCTTGATTAATCTTTCTGTTTGGCTCACTCCTTAGTCAGGAAGGCTCGACTTCAGAAAGCACTGCATACTTGGGTGGATCATCTTCTGTTTTTTGATAGGGAAGTGCTTGCACTCATCATAAATGTGCGATAACGTGGTTTAAATAGGACCTCTTTAAGAAAGCTGCTGTAGAGCAAAAACAGAACCAAAAAAACATGGATGACAGATCCGACAGATCTTCTGTTTCTCCTGTTTCTCCTGTTTCTTTCAAGATTCTCTTCCTGGAGGTTCCCAGCCGCACGATTCGACGTGTAGAGCGTTGTGTTTCCACCTGGCAGTCTGCACAGGAACACACTACAGAAACTTGGCAACACCACACTGTGCCTTTACAGCCTATGTCCGAAATGTCAAGTCGGCTCAAAACGACAGCTCGAAAAAGTGGAAGGCCCTATAGGTAAGCCTAAGGATTTGAACAAATGGAACCCAACAGTGACCAGTGAGTGTATAGGAAACATTATGAAACATCGCTTTTTGGGCTACTCCCAACAGTCCCAAGCGAAAAAAAACCTTCGATTTCTCAAGGTGATGACGCCATGGCTGACATGTCTCGTTATCCATTTTCTGATTTCAGATACCTCTGAAACGTAACAGTCACTTGCAACGCGCTTGTCACACCGAGGCATACAGCTGCCAACGGGCCAACGCAGGTTCCAACGCATGTTCCGAACATTCCCTAACATTGTTGCCATATTGCTCTCATCAGTTCTCTGTCAGATCTGTTCGCATATTTCGAGATCGCCTCCGACCAACTCTGGAGAGATGCACGGGTTCTCAGTGAGCCGTCTGGCCTCACGACATGCGACGCTGAAGGTCCACCATGAGCCGATGTTATGTCTTCCCTTAGTCCCTTTTTTTACTCTAATCTGCACAGCAAATTCTAATCTGCACCTGGAGCAATGTGACCTGAATCGGACATCAGGCATTTAACCTTTTGGCATACTAGATGCCTCTCAAGGAGAGGAATTGCAAACACGGCAATAGCTGCGTTGATTGCCAAGGTGTGCATGGTGTCATGGTGTGAGGTAAAAACTCGACGCCTCCTCAATCTAGGCTGAATGTGTTCTTGTCTGGCACCCAATGCTCAGTGGTCACCAACCCAAATTGTACGTCAAAAGGCAAAAACATGTAAAACAAAGAACACAGTTGCCACAAACTGCAAGGGCATCCACATATCATCCAGATCATGTTTTCGACCCAGAGAAATCTATAGCCGGTAGCTGACAAGAGATTGGCTCTGTGATTGAAGCAGCAAAGCAGCGAGGCGACATCTTTCTCAGGGTTGAATATGATGTTCACCTTCGAACAGGAAAACCATGTTGTAACAATTTCCAAACATTTATATAATAGTGTATATATATATATTATAAACACAATACAATATTATTGACAAATTCTGTTTCTGAGATATTATTGCATGCAGATAGTTTTCTGCTCAATTCCAACAGGTAAATTTGGGATCCAAAAGACTTTGCTACACGAAAGGCTCGAAAGGCTGGAAAGGTTCCACATTGACTATCGAAAGATATCGAAAGGTTCGAAGATCTCCCAAGATCTCCCAAGTCTATCGAGTCTCTCCTCTTCTCCCGGCCCCACATATCTCGCCTCCGCCAGGTCCTGGGCTCCCCACCGGGTCCTTGTTCCAAATGACGTCAACTTCTGCAATCACCTCTGTCTTCACGCACAAAATAGCCCAAGGTTCACATAAACGATTGTGACTGCTATGGTGGACCCTGCAAAGTCAAGTTGGCGTTCGTGGCCAAAGAGAGGGTAGTAGATAGATGGATAGGTAGATGGATAGGTAGATCGGTAGATAGATAGATAGATTGATAGGTAGATCGGTAGATAGATATCTGCAGCATTGAACTTCTTTAGGAACTTTCCTCTGCGACAAGTGCAGCAGCATGATAGTGACTGCTGATGCTGCCATGTCCCAAGAGCTCCGACAGAATTACAAGAGCACATCAGATGGATATGCCTAGACTCGAGCACAAACACAAAGAGAACCATAGTGGAAGCTACAAATACTGATAAGTGTATAATGTACATGCCCTGTATGGGTACCTCGGAGTGTGTATGAACCTTTTTTAGCAAGAAATTTTCTCTTTCCACAAACAAAGCAAAAATTATTTCGTCGTGTTCTTTGCTTCTCTGTTCAGGTGTTCCTTTGCTGGACAATCCGAGCAACAACTCATCCAACTAAAAGGAACTCTAGGCACCAAACACACCCCAAAAAAACTTAGGCATCCAACTAAAAGGAACTTAGACTTTGACTTTGAAACGTCAAGTGCGTCAATGGACCCGCCCCATTTGCATTCCATTGTTTCAATGTGTTTCGAGGGCCTGGCAACAGGGGTGAAAACATGATACAATGACAGTCTCAATGACAGTCTCAACGTCACAACGACAATGGACAACGTGGATCCATGGCCAACGTAAAATGTGGCAGGTGAGGACGTGCGGTCTCAGATTGGTTGTTTGGTTGGGCCATCTTTCCACCTTTCACTATTTTCACTTCATCTACCATAGTCCATAGTTGTCATAAAATCATATCGGCATTGATTGGCAATGTCTCAAATGTCCACTGCATTCGCCTGTGCACATAGTCAAACGGCAATTTGGCAGCACACACCGCAGTTTCTCAATATCAAGCTATGACAAGCCATGTATGCTTTGCCTCACCCGATGTACACTGCCCAAAGAAGGGTACCACAGAGTTGAGTATACAGAGATTCCACAAGTGTTTCATGAGAGCAAAAAGAATCCGTGTCTTCCCCCACTTAGCCGATGTCTAGCTCTGGCGCAATCAAGTCTACCTTTGTCATTTGAAGCAATGACCCACAGGGTGACCCGAGAAAATCTCACAATAGTAGCAGCACAACTTTGCGCCGCACTCTCCTCTATATAGGTCCTTAAAGCTACTCATTAATTAAAGATGACCTATACGACACCGGTTTGACCAAACTGATGTGGTGCTCTCAATCAAGCAGCTCGCACTTTTGCATGTGCACAGCACGGCATAATACGGCATAGTACAGCATGAGTGATCATTAGTGAGTGGTACCTGAGGGTAAAGGGTTTCCGGTTCTCCCTTTTTTTTTCTCTATTACTTTCCTGTCTTCCTTCGCCGGTCACCTCTTCTTCGATCTGCTCTGGGGTCTTTTCCTTTGGACGAATCTCGTCAAACTTTGTGACCAAATCACCTGGCATGCAACCAAAAGCTGAAAAGACCAACGTTGCCCATCTCACTGAGCCTCGCTTTCATGTTGACAATCCCGCCTCCCGCCCAAGGTTTCCCTGCTCCCGCCTGGTTTCCAGAGCTGTAGTTTGTACGGCCCACCCTTGTAAAGCTTCACCTCAAGATGAACGCTAACCCGAGTTGAGGGTAGGTTTGCTTGATTGCTTCTGAATCCAATGTGTTCAAAGATGTGTGGGATTGTTCTCGACTTGAATTCAATCGCCATCTGATAAAATATATATGTATATTTATTTATTTATCTATTTATTTATTTATTTATTTAAGGTGTCGGCTCGGGAGGGACCTAGTGTGTCCAGGGGGCCCCCCGACGTTCAACCCTTAGCGGGAGCCACTTCCCGCGGGCGCTTTTTGTTTGCCTTGCGTCTGTACTAAACTGCTTTGCGCTGGTACTGCACGCCACTTCCTTTTGACTGAATTGATCCAGAGCCCTGTGTATGTTTTCGGCATTCCAGTGCTTCCTGATCTTCATTTCGATTTTGGAAAAGGTGAATCTGAATCTTGCTGCGCTCTTAACCTTTGAGGGTGTGATTGTGGAGACCTACACGTTCCTGACTGACTTCCAAGACGGCAACTGCCACTGCTCGACGCCTTTGGCGGAGGAGGAGAGCGATTGCCAGACTGCGTTGGTATCTTCATCGAACAGGACGTGCTCCTTTGAACCGCTTGCAGTTGCAGCAGGTCTACAAGACCCTAAGTTTGCATCATTCAAGAGACCCTGCCTTTCTTCGCTCTATTGTAGCAGCGATGAGTTCGTCAGGAAGTTCCAGCAATGTGCCATGGAAATGCTTGTTATGCAAGCAACTGAGAAAGCACAATGCGGTTCAGTGCCCAACTTGCCACGTTCCATGGCAGTCCGCAATGGACAGATCATATGTACATGGATCCAAGAAAGGGCAGCAGTCACATGCACCTCCCCAGCAGTACGCTCCACAGTGGCCCAACCAAGCCGATCCTACCGGCTGGTATCCTGCTTGGACTACTTCGGATGGCCAAGGTACGAAGTCACCCAGGGCCAAACAGCGAAACAATTCGCGCAGGGGAAAGTCACCTCGGAACGCACAGCCAGATTCACAGCAGCCACCGATGGTACCTCAAATGATGCCGCAGATGATGCCAATGTACCCTCAAGCAATGCCGCCGATACAGCAGATGGCTGTTCCTCAGATGGCACCGCAACAGATGGGCATGGCTCCTATGGCAATGAGACCACCACCAATGCCGCCACCAGACACTCCATGGGCTACGTCTATGATGACAAATTCTATGCCGGTTATGCCGAGCATGCCTGCGATGCCTTCACCTATGGTTATGCCCACACCGAATGTGCAGAATCAAGAAGAGCTCCAGGCCTTGTTCCAAGATCTCAAGAATCGCCAGGCAGAATTGCCCAGCGATATTCAGCAGAAGATCCAAAAAGTGACAGTCAAGACCAGGGCACGTCTGACAAAAGACTTGCACTCAGCAGTCACTCTCCACTCGAAAGCTCGCGAAGATTTCGACAACGTGATCCTTGCTCGCAGCCAACTTCTTTCGAATTGGCGGACGTTTATAGGAGATGCTGTTCGTCTATGGCAAGGCTACGCTACCAACTTTGCGGAGCAGGAAAAGAGACTGCAAGAGAGAATTGCAGAGGCCAAAGCGCATCTGGTCGCTGCCAAGGAAGAACTAGATCGTGGGAGGATAGATGCCGATGCTGTTCAAGAGATTCACTCCGACGACGAAGTGGGGGAAGTCGATCCTGGTGCAGCTGCCAAAATTAATTGCAGAGAACATGCAAGGTCTTGCAAACTCACTGCAGGCACTCGAGAAGGATGCCGAAGCTTTGATGGAAGTCGAAGCACAGTCCAACAAAAGGCAAAGAAAGGATTCACCAAAGACTGCGGAGTCAAGTTTGTCTGCTGCAGCTACGCCTTTTGGTCCGGCTGGTTGACTGCGACCTCAGCGTGCAGCAACCGGAAGCCAGTTTCGCAGATTCGCCTGGACTATGACCCTGAGTATGTCCTGGTGATGAACTGGAAGCATCCTATCCTTCGACATCCTACATATTGCTCCCCATGGGCTGCCATTGAGCGGGCTAGAGGGCTAGCCTTTGAACTGGGAACCTATGAGGCATATGGTACTCGTGAGGTAGCATTGGCACAGGCTACCCCTGGCACAACTTTGCGGCCTACCACAAGCAAGACAGTAAGTTTTGCTTCGCAGCTTGATCTTCACTAGCTCCATTGTCACTCGATGAGGGTTTCGAGTCACAGTGCAGTTTATGGCTTTCGTTCCTGGAACCACTACATCTTGAGCGCTTTGCAAATCACTGGGTCTTTTGTACGAAGTTGCATTGACAATGCACTGAGACACGCTCACCTCCTCCAGGTCCTTTGATGTACAAACCGAATCGAGCTGAAGATCCTCAACTTCTTGACCCATCTGATGGCTCTGACACTTCACCACGTCGACATCGAAGAGATCCACGACGTCCACCATTTCGACAACTGCCTTCCTGGGTAAGTGAGCTGTGGGATATACTGCAAGAGTCTGGAGTCGCTGAAGATCCTGATGAGGGCCCAGTTCTCTATTTGCAGTCATATTTCATCAGTCACCACTACCATCGCTGTGAACGTGCAGGTCGTGTTTTGAGGCTTGATCGTGAATATGTGGACTGGGCAGAAGAAATTATGCTGATTTGGGAAGATGTCTTTGACCGACGAGCCCCATTTTCCCTTCACCTTGTTCAACCTGAACCTCCATTTGATCTTGCGCGTGGTGCGGCGGGGAATGTTGTGATCGTTCAGCATCCAGTTCCAGGACGCACCGCCTGCCTTACCATTTCGGTCTTCAGTGAGTTTCCTATGCGCATTGAGGGTGCTGCGCATTCTATGGAGACTTGGATGCAGCCGTCGCAGATCATTCTGTTGGGCAACGCTATGGAGGAATGTGCCTTTCTTGAACGAAATGGTCATGATCGCTGTGTCATCCGAGCTGGTCACAGGGTCTATCAGGGGACACATGCAATTCGTACCTTTGACGGCTTAGGCCTTGTCATCAGGATCCCTGCCCCTTTTGAGGCTGATGTATGGGAGCGTCAAGTACAAGCTGCACTACAACTCCGCAACAATCCAGGGGGTGATGTCAACGATGAGGTGACTTTGATGGCCCGTTCTGCTGTATTGCACACTCTTCCTGACCGCTCACGTTCTGTCTCTAGAGAGTCCAGCCAGTCATCCTCCCCTTCCTTGAGTGGAGCAAGTAGATCACAAACCAGTGAAGAAGATGTGGATCGTCAAGTACGTCGAGTAGATGTACCTTGGAGTTTTGGAGACCGACTCAATGGCGAAGTTGCGCGTGCATTTGGCATCGAAACAGCGGATGTTTTTCGTGTCATTTTTGTACAGCATCGACCGGATGACCTTGTTGATGAGGATCTTCAATGTCTGCTTTTATGGCGAAGATGTGACACGCCAGTAGCTGATTTTCTTCGTTTGGTGCTTGTGGACCTCGAGTACCATGAAGATGCTCACAATCCACGCCACAGGATTGATCGCAAAGCTGCATGGGTCCCAAGCCGTATTACCAAACTTTCGTTGTTTCGGCTCTTCGGGTTTGCAGGTCATTGTGAACTACATGAAGAACAATGTGAAGTTTGGCGCAATGATCAATTTGTGGATGCGCATGGAACCACTATCTTGACGTTCACTCATGGTGACTTTGCACTGCTGCTTCTACCATACAACCCTGAAGGTGATGAGTGTCTTGAAGCTGCATCAGGAACATCTGGCATACCAAGTCTCCATTTGTCTGATTTTTCTGATGGGAGTTCGCTGCTTCAAACTGTTGGTTCTGTGGATCAATCTGTCTCCATGCAAAAGTTTCGATCACCCATCAGTGCTTATCCCTCTTCTGTGTGTGCAGTGGAGCGAGCACCGCTTGACGGACATCCAAACCCATGGATGCCTTTCCACCCTGAGCTGGCCCTTCTTACACAATTGTGGGATCGGCCTCAACTACATCGGCGTGGTTTGCAGAATGAGGCGGTGATGCATTTTGAAACATGGTATCTTAATGATGGAGCTTGGCAACGTTGCCCCACCTCTCGGTCAGTTGCCTTGCCAGCTGCTGTTCATCTATGGCATGCCCTTCTTCGACAAGTTTGGCGAGATCGCTATGTGGTGGGAGCGCCTGCACGACTTGTTGTGGTTCACCCCGAGGTACACCCACAACATCATGGTGGTCATCTTTTGCTTGTCCAGTCTGACCCCACTTTGCATGGGCTGCTATTGAGCACTTCGTGGGCTTTGTCAGGACATCGGCGTTTCCAATGTGTGGCACAGTTGGCTCCTTCCTATGTTCCTTATGAAGATCTCCTTCAAGCCCACCAACTTGGCTCTTTGTGCTATCACCCGCGGATTCAATGTGAGGGGAGCTATGGAGAAGTGTCAATACCTGTGGGGCAGCCCTGGCTTGCTCGTGACGGGCAACACCTGCACTTCGACCTTCATGAAGATGCCAGTTTACCAGACCATAGCATGCTCATGCAAATTAGCCTGCAATCATTGCCGAGTCAAGCTGCTCTTGATCTTCCTCTTGAGCCCGGCGAGTGTCAGCCTTTCCACTTTGATGCTCTGGCTCCTTCTTTCACTCCTGGAGGTGGGGCTTTGTTGCAGCAATCAGATTTCATTCAAGACCTCTTTGTGATCTGGCGTGCTGTTGCCGCTTCCTGGGAAAATGAAGCACCATCCAGTACATTTGTGACGTGGCTCGTCAACCATGATTGGGCTGACCACATTCATTGCTTTGCTCCACGTTTGATCTCTCTCTCTCTCTCTCTCTCTCTGAAGTTTTTGAACGTTGGGAAGAAGATCTTCAGCGACTTTGGCAAGACCTTTTGATTCCGGGTGCTCCTTTGGAATTCCATATTGTTGATCCCCGACCTCCATTCGTGGATGGTGCTGTCGCAGGGCATGTTGTGATCGTTCAGAGCCCTCGAGGCGCTTGGGTCACCTCGATATTCTCTGTGATCAACAGCCAGTCTTCTCAACCTCTTCATTTGCAAGCAGCCATCACCACTCATGAGCACATTCTTCTTGACAATCTGGTACTTGTGGCTGGGTTGAGTCAGGCCTGTCTTGGTCCGCAAGCCTCTCTTCAGTGCGCTGCGTGGTATGGACAAGTCCCCTGTACCTTTGGTGTTCCTCTTCCTGGCCGGAATGGATATGGCATTGTTATGTATGTTCACCCGAGATCAGCATCCTCTACTACCAACCATGCGCCAATGCTTTTACAACTTTCAGTGCATCTTTCTTCTTCTCTCGGGGCCTCCTCCGGGTTGCCACTCCAGCACGAGTCTGCTCCCTCTGGTGAGCTGTCTCCTGCTGTTGAGAACCCCGTTGAGTCTGATGGTCCGGCAGTTTGTATTGATCTCAAGAGAGCAGGAATCCTATTTGAGGAATTTGACCAAGTTTTTCACCTTCCACGCTTTGATCTTGCCCCACAACTTCATACGTCCTGGACCATGGAATGGTGGGATTGCTGTTCTCCTGTCACGCATGTTTGGATCTACCATGACGGTTCTCACAAAGCAGATGGATCAGGAGCAGCGGTTGCGGCTTTTCTTTTTCAACCTGCACGTGGCTGGGTCTTTGGTGGTGCCCTTTCGACCTACCTTGATGCGACCATCACCTCCTATGGTGCTGAATTGCGTGCGGGTTTGATTGCTGTTCAATTCCTCATTGGCATCCTCAAGATCATCGCGCTGATTCAGCAAGATCCACCCTTCGTTTGCCTCCTACATGATAGCACGACTGTGGGACACCAACTCACTGGTCAGTGGAATGCCAATGCAGATGTTCGAGCTGCTGCATTGCTTCGCCATTTGGCAGTTTATTGTGAGCACCGCTTTCAGGTTTGCATTGAGACTGCATATGTGGCGGCGCACACCGGTGATGTTGGCAATGAGCTTGTTGACTCATTGGCAAATCTAGCAGCTGATTCTGATGCTCTTCATGACCTTCAGCCTTGGCTCAGTAGGGTTTTAGAATCTGAATTCGGCCAAGCAGCAGCGTGGTTCTGGGTGTTTTTCTGTCGTCACTTTCAAGACTGGTGGGACGGCTATCGTTTTGGTTTGCCATATTGTGCTGCTACACAGCCTTCTTTGGATGTGCTCCCTTCTGCTCAACATGCCCCTGAAGTGGCTCTTTCTGGCCATCTTCGTCTCACTGTTGGCACATGTAATGTTCTGACGATGAGGTCTACGGTGTCTTCAGTGGGTTGTGCTGTGGAAGTTGATCACGGTCTTCAGGGCCCTACTCGGCAGCAGATTATTTTCCGACAGCTGCGTGAGGCCAATGTTTGTCTTGTGGCACTTCAGGAAACCCGATTGAAGAAGACATGCAAACTTATTGAAGACTACATGCTCTTTGCCGGTTCTGCCACTCCCCAGGGTCACTTTGGCGTCATTGTGGCGATTAGCAAAAGCATTCCATATGGCACTACAGTTGATGCTCAAGGCCGGCGCAAGTCTCTTTTCTTTAGTGAAAAAGACATTTCACTCATTGCCACTTCACCGAGATGGGTGATCCTTCGGGTTTCTACGCCTTGGATCAAGTTTCTGCTGTTGGGAGTTCATGCACCACACTCAGGCCAAGCGGTTGACGTTTTGGAAACATGGTGGAAGGATCTGGAAGATATGCTACCATCGACCCTTGCCTCCTGGCCTCGTCTTCTTTTGGCTGATGCGAACGCCAAAGTAGGCGCAGATACTTGTTCTCAAATTGGTGATTTTGGTGCTGAAGCTGGTGGAGACAAAGCTGAGCCCTTCACCTCTTTTGTACGATCCCAAGGGCTGTGGTTGCCCAGCACATTTGATTGTCATCAAGGACCTTGTGGCACATGGCGCCACCCCTCCGGCAAATGGCTCCGCAACGATTTTGTGGGCTTGCCGGTGCAATGGGGAGTACAACATTGCCGTTCTTGGGTTTCTGATGATATCGATGTCTCACTTCATCATGAAGACCACCGTCCTGCATTGGTCCAGTTTGAACTTGACGTGTATCGTCAAAATTCATACCAATGGTCTGTGGCTCCGAAGAACTGGACTGAAAGGGTGATTTAAGTTGGCTTCGATGGATGCCTGGTCCTGCTCGTGACTTAGATGTCCATTCACATGTCCAGTACTTGCAGCAGCAGATCGCCTCTTGTTTGCCCTCCTCCAGCCCTCATGCAGTCATCAAGCTCAAGCATACCATGTCTGCAGCCACCTGGGTTTTGGTTCAATCCAAACGTGCCTGGCGTACTACCCTGCATGAAGCGCAGACCTTGCAGAAGAACACTCTCATGCATACTGTGTTTGCGGCTTGGAAGGTAGCTACGACCGACCCGTCAGGTGACCATCATGATGCTATGACGGCCCAATTTGATCAGCTTCTGAGAGATCAAGATCTATTTATTGCCAAAGCTCTCTTCGAGTTCCGCAATTTGGGTCGCCAAGTTACGGCAGCTTCGCGTTTTGATGACAAAGCATTTTATCAAGCGCTTCTTGGTGAAGGTGCCGACCATTTGCTCCCTCATCAAATCAGAGAACTTTGGAAGGTCATCAAGCGGACTCTGCCGAAGCACCAGCAGAAACGTCAAGGAGTTGATCCTTTGCGCCTGATGCGCTTAGAAGATGCTTGGGGGCCTCATTTCGAACAACTTGAAGCTGGGTGTCCTATTGCTGCTGATGCTATTGTGCGGGAAGTGTCTACATTGTGTGATCCTCTTCGCCATGTTGATCCGCCTGCCTGGCATGAAGTACCTACTTTGTTTGACCTTGAACATGTTCTACGTAAGAACAAAACTGGCCGGGCCACGGGGTTTGATCCGTTCACATCGGGACTCTATCACTCCCAGCCGGCAGCTTTGGCGGAACATGCCTTCTCACTTCTTCTCAAGACATGGCTCTGGGCGGAGGAGCCGATCCAATTCAAGGGAGGCCCTATGGCCTTGTTGCCCAAACGCCCCCAGCCCACGGCGGCTCAACACTTCCGTGGGATATTGCTCCTCCCCACCTTAGCCAAGGGCTTTCACGCTCTTCTGCGGCGACAGATCATGGCCATTCTACATTCACGTCGACATCCAGGCCAACGGGGAGGCTTCACCCAGCAAGAGGTGCTTTATGGATCTCAGCATTTCAGTGTTGGTGTCCTTTTTGTCGACCTCAGTACCGCATTCCATTGCTTGGTGCGCGAGATGGTGGTTGGAGCGTCTCAATGTCGTTTTGGAATCGCTGCGGCAGCAAGGTCTACCACAGGATCAGCTTCGCCTTGGGCAAGAACTTCCTGGCATTTTGTTGGAACTGGGTGCGCCTGCTCACCTGGTGCGGCTCTTACAGAATATCCACTCCCACACCTGGATGACGGTGGGGCAGACTGGATTTATCCGCACGCACAAGGGCACCAGACCGGGTTCTCCATTGGCGGATGCTATTTTTCACTTCATCATGTCGGATGTGACTTTGCGCTTCGTACTTATTCGGATACTCATGGACATCTTGATTTTGTTCGAACGCATTTTGGCATGGACTTCGAGATGGTGATTTGGAGTGATGATCTTGCTATCCCTATTGTGACCAATCAGGGCAGTGCTCTTGTCCCTGCTTTGCTGAAGCTCTTGGATCACCGGAGACCTCTTTCTGCAGCGTGGATTTATCTTGAACTTGGCAAAGGGGAAAACAGGTGTAGTAGCGACTTTTTGTGGACCTTCTGCTCCTGCACTTCGACGTGAATTTCAGTTGACGGGCCAACCAGGTGTTGCTCATTGCTTTCCTGATGGTCATTCAGCTTTTGTTCATTTTTCTCCTGCTTATCGCCATCTTGGTACTCTCTACACTTCAGATCAGCAGCTCAACGCAGAGATCTCTGCCCGTATTGGTGCGGCCACTTCGGCTTTTGTTCAAGTTTCGCGCAGACTGTTGTTGAATCGGCATTTGCCTCGGAAGTTGTGCCTACAGTTGTTTGGCTCTTTGATTCTGTCCAAGTTGTACTTCGCCATGGGATCCTGGCATACGCCTACCGGGCGTCAGGTCGACAGGCTTCGCACAGCTTTGGTCCGGATGGTGCGCAAGATTGTTGATTCTCCACCTGGTCCGCATGGTCGTTCAGCCGCAGAAGTTTTGGTTGATGCTGGCCTTCCTGATCCTCGCGTCCGATTGGCTGTGGATAGACTTCTATATGCTCAGAGACTCTTCCATCACGGCCCTGAGTTTTTGCAGACCATGATTCATGCAGAAGTTGCCTGCCATGCCCATCCGTGGCTTGAAGGCCTGCGCCATGATTTGCGTTGGCTCTACAGTGTTGAGGCAGTCCCTGATGAGCGGCTACTTGAGCGTGATCACACCAACCTTATTGACGCTTGGCAAGCCTCTTCTGGCGTGTGGAAAGGGCGGATTAAGAGGGCTTGTCAACGTCACATTTTCCAGGAGTCCATGATATTGGAAGCGCAGCAATGGCACGCCCAAATTTTTGATGTGCTGCGTACCCACGCCTATACGTTTCGGCCTGACCCTGCAGTTCTTCATCTTCAAGATGGGATTTACCCTTGCCCTGAGTGTTCGAGGACCTTCACCACTCCGCAAGGTGTTCATACTCATCGAAGGCGAGCGCATGGTGTTTATTGTCTGGAGCATCATCTCTTGGATTCAGCCACATGTCCTGCTTGTATGCGGTTTCTGTGGAGTACACAACGACTTCAGCAGCATCTCTCGTACATGCCACGTTCAGGTGTGCCCAATCCTTGCTACGCTTTCCTGCCACAAATTGACTATGCGGTGACCTATTCAGCCGTGGCCCTTCCTTCGGTTTTCCGTGGGCAGTCTCGGCTTGATGCTTTGGTCACTGAAGGACCACTTTGGGCTGGTCCCACCTTGAGGGACCGTACCCTACGTCATTTGGAGCAAGAGCGGGTTCGCCTTCAGGCAGAATATTGCGACTTCGTCGCTCCTGATGATGTGTTGACGGCAGGTGAACGTCTAGCAACGATTCTCACGCAAGTTACTCGCAGATGGTTTCAGGACTTTTGTGTAGCTCGACATTGAGCAGAAGCTCTTCCACTGCTGCGAGACCAATGGATTGATGTACTTTGCCGTCTTCCTGAGCATTATGAATCGTGGGCTTCGCGCACCTTTCTGGTTTGGGGTGAGCACCTTCTTCCGGACTTTTTGGCGGAGATCTTGGATGGCGAAGCGGAATATTTGATTGAAGAGGCCTTTTCCGATTTGGCAGGGGATTTGCATGAATATCAACTTGCTGCACGTTTGCGACAGCTGGATCTCTGCATACGCCGCCATCATGATGAAGCGTCGGCGCCCTCTGTTCCTCATCGACCTGTGCGTCCTCCTCAACAAGATTGCAAGCCCCGTTCAGTTCCCCAACAGACGGTTGGTCGCCTTTTTGAGCAGCAGGAGAAATGGCAAAACGACTTGCGCCAGGTTGCGTGGGACGGATTCCCTTCGAATCCTTGCACACCTATGATACGTGATTTGATGCCGAGACCTTCCTTTCTTATTGTGCATCTTTTTTCAGGACGGCGTCGCCATCATGATCTACATGCACGTTTGGATGCGTGGGCACAGCGGCGGAACTTTGACTTGACTATTCTTTCGCTGGACACGGCTGTTGCGCCGGTTTTGGGTAACCTAGACCAGCAATCCGACACATGGGGTCGTCTTCGTGAACTCTATTTGTCTGGGTTTGTGGCGGCATCCATTTCTGGCCATCCGTGTGAGACATTCTCCTCTGCGCGGTGGCACCCGCCACCTGCGGAGTTCCAGCACTTGCATTGGCCGCGACCTTTGAGAACTGCAATGAACCTCTTTGGGATTGATCATCGTACTCTCAAAGAGCTCTTTCAAACGAAGATTGGTACTATGTTCTTTTTGCAGACCATCTGGGTGCTGGCTTGCCATGTTTCCCTTGGAGGACTGTTTATTGAAGAGCATCCCGGTGTTCCACGCCAGGAACACCACCCTTCAGTTTGGAGGAGCGCAATCGTTCAGTTCTTTTGCAAACATCTTGACATTGTCCTACATCATATACGTCAATGGCGTTTTGGTGCTAGCTCTGTCAAACCAACTGGCCTTCTAGCACTACGTCTGCCCCATTTTGCACGCGATCTCTATCATCATGCACTACCTGAAGTGACGCGCCCTGAGACGCACGCAATTGGAGTAGACGGTAGTGGACAATTTAGGACCTCCTGTCACAAAGAGTACCCATCTGCCCTTTCTGCGGGGTTGGCCAATGCGCTGGCTCAGGAGCGAACTTTTCGGGCACGTACCATGCGCATGGTAGATCGCCCTGCCCCACAGACCTGTGACTGGCTGCTGGAAGTGCACAGAGCTTGTGCTGTCATCCGAGACAGCACTACCTGGCTGCCAGATTTTCAAGGCGGTGGTGGCTGATTTTCCTTGCCAGTCTGATCCTTTCCAATTTGTTCATCTCATTGCTCCGCTACCATTTCCACTATCCCTACTGCTTTTCTTGGTGATTTCTTGGATTGACAGATCCGGCATTAAATTCGAGAACTATGCAGTGGCAGCAAGGCATCTGAACCTTTGAGCGCCGATGAATGAGTGATTTTTTATTTATTTATTATTTATTTATTGATTTATTTATTTATTTTTATTTATTTATTTATATATACACGTGTGTGTATGTGTATACATGTAAAGGTGTATATATGTATATATATTAACATATTTGTATATGTGTATGTGTATATATATATATATATTTGTACATATCTTTGTACATATATTTGTACATATCTTTGTACATATCTTTGTACATATCTTTGTACATATCTTTGTACATATCTTTGTATATATGTGTATATATATATATATATTTATATGTTTGTACATATGCATGTATATCTGTGCATATGTATACATGATTAAGTTTTACATGTATATATGTATATATGTTTAAATATGTATATATGTGTATATTTGTATAAAACCAATGAAAAACTCATGTCTGCATGGGTTTGCCATGCTAAACCTTATTGGTTTCATGGGGCATTTCATGGCCCACCTCTTGCTCAGCTGCACTGTTTTCTCTTGATGCTGCCCTATTGGCAGCATATTGTCGCTTCCTAATGAGCTGGTCTGATGTGAGGTCCTCATCCTTGGTGTCATTGAGCAATTCCTCATCTTCTGA
>BGPT01002088.1:55631-108831 GCA_003297045.1 Symbiodinium sp. clade C Y103 | reverse complement strand
TCTGCATGGACAGTTCCTTCATTGGGGGTCAACGCCCAAGCTGCACCGACCCCTCAAAATGGGGGTCGGCGGCACCAGGGCGGTAGCCCTTTTTATTATGGATTGAAGCAAGCCTGATATGTTCGTAGCTCCAACATGTTGAAACGCCTCCAATTTCTGCCCAGAGTCGATGCAGAAAAAGAGCAAAATCCTCCAATTGCTGCAGCACTTCCTTCTGCAAATCCATCATTGTTGACCATTCCTGTGAGGAGCGATTATGAGAATCATGGTTGAGAGGTTGAGAAGTTAGCATGATCCCTGAATTTCCTGGAATTCGTAGCCGAATCGCGGCATCCATGAATCATGTCATCATCTTTGGAGTACCCAGTTACTCCCTGCTTGACCAACCCAGGATCAACCAAAGGGAGCAGGAGCAGGTTGCAACCCATCTCCCCCAAGAAAGCGGGCGTTGATTTTTCCTCATTCCACGCAGTCTTGTTGTCGTTCGGTCAATCATGTGCAACCAATATTAACTAAAAAATAATTCTCATCTTCCCATGTTTCTCCTATTTATTTTCCCTATTCATCGCCATCCCCAGGTGTCATGGTCTAGATTTTCTAATGTTTCATCGATGTTCATCCAAATTTCATCCAAAACGTCCTGTTCTTCAACGAAAAACCCACCACCAACGAGGCCACCAAAAACGACGACGCGCCTTGCGGCTGATGCTGCCGCTGTTGTCGGGGTCCAAGTAGCGGAAGACCTTCTGCATCAGCGGCGCCGCCTGGAGACCTTCAGCAGCCAACCATGGGGATTCAAGAGATGAAAACATGATTCAACCATGATTTAAACAAAGGTCAATGGTTCTTTTAGCCTGAAAATGGGGAGTTCAACAATGAACTTTTGAACAATTTGGATGTAAAAAGTATTTAACCAATGAATGACGGAGATGTTTTCAACAGTTCATATGGTGATGGATGTGTCTTAAATTACTTTGCTTCGAGTGATGAGGACAACTCTGATGAAATCTAGAGACCTTCGGTCTCTAGATTTCATCAGAGTTGTCCTCTCCTCCTCTTCCTCTTGGCATTCTATCTGACATTCTCTTTGACATATGCTCTAACATTCTATCTGACATTCTTTCTATTAAATTTCGCGCGCGCATGTTTTTTAGGCTCGATATGTGTTCAACCCTCACTTTGGGTGCGTGGCCACCTTAGAAGAATTCAAAAGTATGGTTTGGAAAAAAACACGTCTTGAAAACACTTATCGGGGTCCCACGTCCGATGCTGGGAAATGTCACAGAAATATCTTTAAAATTGTCAAGTACGAATGCATAAAGTGCATAAACCCTCATATAGGGTTTGCAAAATATTCAAAAATACATGTTAATTAAAAGTGAAGCGTTGTCTTACAGTCGGATTTTTTCGTTATTTATAGAAACAAGGTGAGTTCAACGTCCTTGAATGGTTGATATAGAAACAAGGTGAGTTCAACGTCCTTGAATGGTTGATGACTTGCATCCATTGTCCCTTGCCACTGATATTCATGTGGTTTATCATGTCAAATCACACAAAAATAATGTTGTTCGCGCCGAAGGCGCGAAGAAACATATTCAATATTTGCATTTGCCCGTGAATCGCAATCTCATCGCAAAATACATGGAATAAGAACACACAAAAAAAGTTGTTCGCGCCGAAGGCGCGAAGAAACATATTCAAGATTTGCACGTGCCCCAACTCACTAAATTGCTGTGAGTCAAAGAAAATAGGATTGAATTGAATCCAAATCAGAAATTAGATATTCTGATTGGACAAATAAGAAGTTCTGATTCTGAAATCAGAAATTCTGATTCTAAATCAGAAAGTCTGATTCTAAAATGACTGATTCCAAATCATAAATCATAAATTCTGATTCTAAAATCAGAAATTCTGATTTTAGAATCAGAGGTTTTGATTCTAAACACGACTGATTCCAAATCAGAAATCAGAAATTATGATTCAAACATCAGACATTATGATTCTAAATGCAAGTGATTCCACATCAGAAATCAGAAATTCTGATTCCAAAATCAGAAATTCTGATTCTAAATCATAAATTATGATTCTAATATGACTGATTCCAAATCAGAAATCAGAAATTCTGATTCTAAAATCAGAATTTCTGATTCTAAAATCAGAAATTGTGATTTCAAAACCAAAAATCAGNTTCCAAATCAGAAATCAGAAATTCTGATTCTAAAATCAGAATTTCTGATTCTAAAATCAGAAATTGTGATTTCAAAACCAAAAATCAGAAATTCTGATTGCAATATCCGAAATAAAAAAATCCGATCTCAAAACTCAAAAGAAAAAAAGGATTCCAAAATCAGCCTTTTTTATTCCGAACCCAAAATCAGAAATTGTGATTCAAGAATCAGAAATTCTGATTCCTCCAGGTTTTTTTACTCAAGAAGTGTTCACAAGTCTCAATTTTGGTATTTTTCACTCCACATTTGAGACTTGTGAACACATATTGCACGAAAAAACAGAAATTCTGATTCCAAATCAGAAATTCTGATTTCAAAATTCAAAATTTCAAAACCCAAAATCAGAAATTCTGATTCCAGAATCAGAATTTCTGATTCCTCCAGGTTTTTTCACCCAAGAAGTGTTCACAAGTCTCAGTTTCGATGTTTTTAAGACCAGATTTCAGACTCGTCAACACATACTGCACGAAAAAATCAGAATATTTGATTTTAGAACTAGAAGTTTTGATTTTAGAATCAGAATTTCTGATTTTATAGAATCAGAATTTCTGATGTCTGATTTGGAATCTGTCGTAATCTTTTGNAATTTCTGATTTTATAGAATCAGAATTTCTGATGTCTGATTTGGAATCTGTCGTAATCTTTTGACTCAAATATATAGTGAACTGGGGTACACATGCTGATTTTTTTTCTTCGCGCCTTCGGCGCGAACAGCATTATTTATATGTTTGTGTATTCTGTGCCTTTTTGAATCAGAAATTCGGAAATCTGATTTGGAATCAGAGTTCCTGATCATCATGTTTTGTTCCCTTTGATTTTGGAATTAGAAATTTCTGATCTGATGATCTGTTCTTTTGGACTTGCANTTTTGTTCCCTTTGATTTTGGAATTAGAAATTTCTGATCTGATGATCTGTTCTTTTGGACTTGCAATCTGGATTTTAGATTTCGAATCAAAAAGTATGACAAGTGTGATTTCGATTCAGCATGTTCTGGTATTTTTCTTCTGGTTGGAAAGGAATTGCATGTTTATGGAATTGAATATGATCTATATAAATTCATTTCAAACCAGACTTTTCGTTTCATATTTTTTTTGACTTGGAATTCCATATGAATTGCCCATGAAAATTCAATCAACTATTGTATAGATGTATATCTATATTTATAGTTCCGCTCCTTGACTGCAGGTGCTTGAGGTGTTGTTGATCGATCATGTGGGTTCAAATTTATCTTACAATCTTGTGTAATGTGCCAGGAATGGCATTGGAGGGCAGGTGGCATTGGAGGGCAGGAGTAGGTGAGGTGTGCCAACTGAAATTTCATGTGTCATTCCAACAAATGGCTCCACCGAATGCACGCTAAAGTCAATACCCTATCGCTGGATGAAATGGACAAATGATAATATTTTTTGCCAATAAGTGTTCACAAGTCTCGTTTGGCCAAAAAAACTCGACCAGCACGTTGATTTTTTAAAACCATACCCTCAAAACACATATTGAGGGTCCAGCGATCGTAAATTCTGATTCTAGCCCGCGCGCGAAATTCAATGTTTTTTGAGCTATGTCTATCCGTGTGGCCAGTGTGGGACATCGGGGGCATTTTGAATTCTGAAGTGTCGTTGTGCGTGACAGGTGCAATACATCGGACACTTTTTCATCCGCGTGGCAGGCGTGGGGCATTCTGCGCGTTGCCAAAACGTTGGGAGGCGTGGGAAGTCATTTCACGTGGAAGCGCAAAATTTTGTGAACTTCGATGATGTTTTGAAAGGATCAAAATCGCGTTTTGTGAAACTGTTATTGAATTGATTTTGGACATGATGACGATTCTGTGCGGCAGGCGCAGGACTTCGAATGCCTCGGGCTCATTTTTCCTGGCCAGCGCAATAATACTTCGTAGACCTCGACAAAAAAAGTGGCTGACACCTGGGCAAAATGTCGTTTTGACAGGTTCATTCATTTTTCGTGGCGTGCACAATGTGTTGTGGAAATCTGACATGCGCTCGCGCAACAAACTCGGCACTTTGGGCCTGTCGGATCGCTCTCGTCGTGGCTCGGTGGAATTTGGAGATCGCTCGCACAACCTTAAGATTCTCGGCACTTTGGGCCTGTCGGATCGCTCTCTGGTGTGGAGCGGTGGAATTTTGAGATCGCTCGCGCAACCTTCTCGGCACTTTGGGCCTGTCAGATCGCTCTCGTTGTTGCGCGGTGCTCATTTTGATAGTCAAGGAGATCTTGCGCAGAGATCTTGGCCAGGAAGTCCTTCATAGAGAGCTTGCAAAGAGAACTTGCCACGGAGACCTTTTGGAGGGGTCTTATACAGAGAACTCTGATAGACCCCTTGTACAGGGATCTTGCCAAGCGGTCTCTTGCAAAAATCTTGCCAACCAAGCTCTTATAGAGAGCTTGTGCAGGGATCTTGCCTAGAGACATCTTTTAGAGATCTTGTACAGAGTCTTGCGAGGACATCTCTTTTGGAGATCTTGTACAGAGACATTGCATAGAGATCTGTCGCAGAGATCTTGCCACGAGGTCTCTGACGCCGATCTTGCCACGGGAACTCTTGTAGAGAGCTTCTGCAGAGATCTCAAAAAGAGAGCGCGCCAAAGAGCTCTTATAGAATATCTTTCGCAGAAATCTTGCCAGAGACATTGCATAGAGATCTGTTGCAGAGATCTTGCCAGCAGAGCTCTTATAGATCTTGCGTAGGGATCTTGCCAGGACACCTCTTTTGGCGCAATGGATTCTGCACCTTGTCAAGAGTGAGTCAAACGTGTGGGCTTTGTGGCGTTTTGTAGAGCGATGGCAGGCGTGGGGCATTTGAAGAGGGTCTGCAACTATGCATTTCCCGTGGCAGGCCCAGTACACAAGACATATCCAGCCGACATGTTCAGAGGTCAGGGCGCTGATTCCCTCAGAGGGTTGCGTTTTCGAGCATCAGATCTTCAGGTTTGCTAAGATGATTTTACGTGACACGTGCAGCACTTCGTATGACCTTGCTTCACGTTTTCGTGGCAGACGCAGTACTTTAGACAGATGAAATGGAAAAATCGCAAAACGCATTGGTACGAGGCCGTCAGCTCTGCACTCAACTTTCCATTTTTGATGGAGGTCTCGCAGATTTGCTTCTTTTTTGATGTTGCGAACTTGGAAAATAAGGGAAGTCTCGCAGAATTGCTTCTTTTCGGAACACTACACAACAACTACAGCACAACTACAACTACAACTACAACTACAAGCACAACTACAACTACAACTACACTATACTACACACACTACACTACACTACACTACACTACACTACACTACATTACACTACACTACAATACACTATATACACTACACTACAACCACACCACACCACACTACAGTCCACTACGCTACACTAAATTACACTTCACTACACTGCGCTGCACCACACTACACAACACTACGTTAGACATTAGACTACAACTACAACCACAACTACCGCTACAGTACCAAGTCCACTACAACTACATACATCACGACTACACTGCGCTGCCTCCAACCACTTGTCGGTCCATCAGTGGGTTCACTCTGCCGTCCATGATTCACAAAAACCACCTCCCCTATAGATTTCCTATCTTTGAAACTTCTGCCGCCGCCTTGCGCGGTACTACTGGTACGTGCAACTAGCCTTGCAAAGGGATCTTGAGCAGCAGTTTCTACAGAGAACACGTCAAGGAAATCTTGCGCATGACCGTCTACGGAGATCTTCACAAAGGGAGCTTGCAGAATCTAACCCGGTATCTCTTCTTCCAGAGACCGCCTTGAATGAACACCATGGTTTCAAACCCTGTCCACCCGCCCCTTCAAATTCTTAAGTGCACAGGGTTTGGCGTCTCTTGCCGGGATAGTTTCCGGCATTCTATCTGATGTATGTTCTGACATTCTATCTGGCAATCTTTCTGGCATTCTATCTGACATATCTTCTGGCATCCTGCCTGGCACTCTATCTGGCATTCTGTCTGGCATGCTCTCTGATGTGTTTGGCCCCAGTCGTGCCCAGCTGCATCCGGAGCCAGCTGCATCCGGAGCTTGGGATCGAGGCATGCGAGCTCGCGATCAAGTTAGGGCCGCACCCGCAATTGGCGATATGGCTTGGGTCCAGGCGTGCCCAGCTGCACCCAGAGCTTGCATCTGCTGCCCGCTGTGCCCAGAGGCTGGCGGCAGAAGAAGGAAGAAAGAAGAGGAGGGAGGGAGGGAAGGAAGGAGGGAAGGAAGGAGGGAAGGAAGCAAGGATGTCAGGAGTTGTTAGAATCTAGCGACCCCACCTGGAAGGTGGGAAAACAAGGGAAATCGTGGTATCAAGAGCCGGAACTTTAGGCAAAGTTGTGGTGAAAATTTGGGATGAAGAAACCGCGTTAGGTCTACCCCTAAGATACAGTTGACAGACTACTCACGCAGACGTGCGTTGCCAAGCCTTTATATACACGTTGCTTTTTTCCGCATGGTGTTATTTAATCTTATTATCTTGTACTGGCACTCTGGGATTTTCCTTGTCACACGCCACCCTCACCAAGAACGGGAGGTTTGTGACATAGCCATGAACAGGGGTAACCGATAACCAAACAAGATTAAAAAGATAAGAAGCAACCTCACCGCGGACAAGCACTGCGACGCGCCCCCTGATGCTGCTGGCTGTCCTCCTTGGGCGCCGCCTTCTCCTTCTTTTCGGGCGGAAACCCATTGGGCAGCTGAGTCTGGGTCATTTGCTTAGCAAGGGAGAAGCAAGTAAGCCCAAAACAGCGGGAGCAAACCACTTCCAAGATGTAACCTGCCCACTTTATGAATTCGAAAGGAAAACAAAGCTGACGCTAATGCCGCTAAATTCGTTCCTGGGATGCAGGGCTTACCTCAGCCCACTTTTAACAGACTTGGCAAATTTACTGCTTCAGCTGTGGATTTGATGGAAACACAGATATCGTAGCTAGCTATGAGGCCAGCACCTGACATACCCAAATAAAAACGACATTGCTGCGCCTCAGGCGCTGGTGGTGCCTTCGGTACTGCAGGTGCTGGTGGTGCCTTTGGCGCCTGGCGCAACTACGCAACGACCTTTCCCGATCCACTTGGCCCAAGCTGCGATGTGGCGTGAAGGGGCAATTCTTGTCAGGATCGGCCGAAGCAATTTTTGAAACAACCGACCTGCCAACATTAGCCATACTGCGTCTTCCAGTCAAGAAGTCGGTGAAGGAAATGCGAGCGCTATCTTGGAGTAGTTGTTGGAAGCATGCCTCTGAGAAACCCTTGGGTCAAGGAATGGCAGGGAAGGTGCTTCTCCGCCATGCGTTTGCGAGCAGACATTGCGCCCCAGTGATGATGAGCCCTCGCGAAAAAAAGATGATCGTACCCCATCATACTAGCACAGTGTCTACCCATCGCGAAAATAAAAGCACGCAACTCTCCATAGCGCCTTGCTGCTACAACCCTGCAAGCATAGACCCTCTGCGCCTCTGGCACCGCTGGTTCGACAACTTTTGGTTCTGGGACCTGCCGTTCGGTCGCCAAGGGGCTCTGTAATGTAGGCGCGCAAAACCCTACGACAAAACCATCATGGTAAAAAGGGGCGCTTGAGCTGGATGGTATGGGGCCCAATGTGACGACTGCATGAGGCGGACAGCTCCTGAGCAAGAGCAATACCCAGATGATAATCTCAGCTCCATGGTCTCGACCGCGGAAACGCAGAGGAGAAAATTCCGAGCAAGTGTCAATGGACAACTTGATCTTTCCAGCTCAAGCAGCCAGTAAGCCACACAGCAATGTCCCTCAATGAGAAGGCGTCGGCGTCGCAGTTCGCTAGGGAACTCGCCTCGAGCCCCGGTTTGTTGGCTTATGGCTTATGGCTTCTTTTGGCACAAGCGAGCTCCTGCAACTGCCTCCTTGACATTCTCCGCGCTTCGCCTTCTGAGGTGCCCTGAAGTACCAACCTCACAAAACCCAATGTTTATACTGGCACCTTGGACGACGAAGCCGGGCACAAACCCACGGATCTCAGGTTTTGCGGGCGGTCTAAAGAACGAGCGCCCTATCTCACAGCGAAGGCACTGCAAAATCAAAGGCCCGGAGCACATCATACAATAGGTGAGAAAAAGCAAGATGGGAGGCTAAGAAAAAGAAAAGCGGAGGTGGAAGACAGACGCGGACAGAAGATGGCGTAAGGAAGAACTTGACTTGCACACGTGCGCAGGTATGATTGACACCAGTTGCGCATGACGAAGCTATATGTTGTAATGACGTACTTGGCAGCTGTATGTGACAATGTCGTATGTGACCAAGCTGTATGTGGCAAGGTTGTATGCGCCAATGTTGTTGGCGACAGAGCATGTTTAGGGCCTCCCAATCAGCTCTTGCAACTTGCTTCAGAGGTGCGCTAAGGCAGAGAGACCGCAGCACGCCACCCAAACATCCCCCAGAACCCCGGGCAAAACGCATTAGCCCATGAGCGCTACCGTCATTGTTCTCTGAGGAACAATTGACCTTAATGGATGCAGAGTGGCGCAATGCCCCGGAGAAAGACTGAACCAGGCCGGGCAGCTATGAGAAGCGCGCGCAAAGCAGGCAACGAACACCAACCGACAGAGAGAATCAAAGGAGCTGAAAGAAGGAGCTGAAAGAAGAAGCGGAGCAAGAAATACTAGACGACAGCATGGCCCCAAAGAAAGCAGGAAGCGGAGGAGACGAGAACATAATATATACACAAGAAGATATACTGATGAATGATGATGGTGATGGTGATGATGGTGATGGTGATGATGGTGATGATGATGATGATGATGATGATGATGATGATGCTGATGCTGATGCTGATGATGATGATGATGATGATGATGATGCTGATGCTGATGATGATGATCATGATGATGATGATGATGATGAATGAATGGCGATGAAGAAATGATGATTGAAAACCGATGTACATGAAGTATCATACGCCCATAGCTTGATGCAGTTTGCTGCCTGCTTGACGGCTGGCACCTGAACGTCACTGAAATCTAGCTGGCTGAGATTTGTTGGCAAACCGCCTACGCTGTTACAAACAAACGACTTTACACGCAGAAGCTTCCACGCGCCGAGATGCCTTTACTGAAAGAAGCCGTTACACAGAGCCGCTTATACAAACGCTTTTACACACAGACGCCTTTACACACAGAAGCTTTCACACACAGAAGCTTTTACACACAGCAGCTCTTACACACAAATGCTGTCACACAGACAGGCCTCTGCGCACAGAAGCCTTTACGCGTAGATGCCTTTAGATACTGAAGCGTCTAAACCAGTCATGCTTTTCCGCAGAGCTCTTACTAGAGACGCCTCCACGCACAGAAGTTTTGACTTACAGAAGCCGTGTGCACAGGGCACCTTCTACACACGGGCGCCTTTACACACAGAAGCCTTTACACCAGCAGGGCTTGTGCACCGAGAAACTTTTGCATAGAAAAGCCTTTACGCAGAGCAGCTTTTACATACAAAAGCCACGTACACAGAGCAGCTTTCATGCACAGAAGCTTTTGCGCACAGAGGCTTTTACACGGCGCGCAGAAACTTTTGCACACGCAGCAGTTCTTACACAAAGAAGCGTTTACACAGAGCAGCTCTTACACACAGATGCTTTGAAACACAGAAGCGTCTTGCGCAAAGAAGCTCTTGCACACAAGCGCCTGTCAACACAGACGCTTCAGCGCAGAGAAGGCCAAGTGCTTGCGTGCGTGGGCTGGCCTTCTCATTTGCCCTAGGCCTTTGGGGGGTAATTTCGCGATTGGCCTGTCACTTTAAAGGCAGCTTGACGGTTGATCCATGCTGACTCTCGACAACAAGGCTAGCGCCTCAGCCCCTTTACTGCTTCGGCCCTAGGCTTAGGCACAAGGCCAGAAGTCACCATACCAAATCATGCGATATCCACTTGATGCATCGCCGTGCCTCGGGTGCTGGTGGTGCCTTTGGTGCTTCTGGTGCTGGTGGCGCCTTTGGTAGTTCAGGTGCTGCCACCTGGCGCGGTTCTCCGCAATCCTTCAACCAACCCTCCACTTCATCTCTTAGGACTGAATTCGGCTTCTCCCAAGCAATGGTGTCACATGAGAATTGATGTCAGGATGGGCGCAGGTGAAAATATGGAAGCTGACAACGCAGCAACAATAGTCAATAACTGCCCTCTCATCTCAACATGAAGAAAGTCAATGAAGGAATTTCGCAAGGCGCTACAGTATCTTGGAATGGCTGCTCCTAGTGGCAGCATGCTGCGGCGAAACCCTGACGGCATTCCCATTGGAAGTACAAGTAATGCAAAACACATCCGTTGAAATCCTGGTTACTGTTTTGCACTCCTGGCCCCTTTGCTTCTTCATCTTTGGATTTGCCCACAGGGCCAAAAGTCATCATCACCGGCTATCGGTCAGAAATGCGACCAGCTGCTAGCTGCTAGCACCCCCCGCTTCATGCATTGCCGCGCCTCGGGTGCTGGTGGTGCCTTTGGTGCTTCTGGTGCTGGCGGCGCCATTGGTACTGCAGGTGCTGCCACCTAGCGTAGTTCTGCGTGGTCAACCTATCCTCCATGTCCTCCATGTCACCTCTCAAGACTGACTTCGGCTTGTCTCACTCGATGACGTCACATGCGAAAGCAATAAATGCCAGGGTGGGCGCAGGTGAAAATCTGCAAGCTGGCAATGCCAGCTCACAACGCAGCAACAATAGTCAATAACTGCCCTCTCAATTTCAACATGAAGAAAATCGACGAAGGAATACCGCAAGGCGCTACAGTATCTTGGAATGGCTGCTCCTAGTGGCAGTATGCCGCGGCGAACCCCCTCGTGACTTCGCGCACGTCGGATCGCTCTCGTTGCGCTCTGTGCGAAGTTTGACATGGCTCGCGCAACCCTCTCGTGACTTTGCGTGCGTCGGATCGCCCTCGCTGTGGCGCGGTGGGAATTTTGATATGGCCCGCGCAGCCTTCTTGTGACTTTGTGCACGTCGGATCGCTCTTGTTCTGGCGCGGTGCGAATTTGATATCGCTCACGCGCCCCTCTCGGCACTTTGTGCGTGTTGCGCCCTCTCTGTGGCGCAGAAGCGAGCTATGCCATGGCTCAAGCAAACCTCTCGGATCGCTCTCGTTGTGGCGCGGTGTTGATTTTAGCTGATGCTTTCAGATCCCGGTAAGGAGATCTTAAAAGGTCTCTGGAGTCTCCTTCTATCACGATCTTGCAAAGGTTTCACTGCGCAATCTCAGAGGTCCGTAATATATGAAGACCTTGCGAAGCTGATGTGAGAAGATGATGTGAAAATCCTGATGAAATCCTAACTCCTCTAAACCACAGGAGGTCCTTGCGTTATCTCTACAGGTCATGTTGAAGAGATCTTGTGAAGATTCTGCTGACAACGTCTGAGAAGCTCTTGCATGATCTTGGACAGGTCCTTATGAGAAGATCTTGCGGAAATTGTGGTGAAGTCCTCTGTAAGAGGCCCTTGCATGAAGATCTTGCAGATGCCATCTAGTAGAGGTGCTTCTATGAAAGCTGTTACGGAAGGCTCTTGGGAGGTTCTTGAATCAAGATATTGTAAGATTCTCTCCAGCAGCAAAGCCTTTTTTGACATTCTTGTGAAATTCTACTGCTTGTTGGGAGATCTTGTAGACGGTGGCGAATCCTCTAAGAGGTACTTGCAATGCATGATCTTGTACGGGCCCTTGTAAGAAGCTCTTTTTGGGAGCTCCTGGTGGAATTCTTCAGAGGCCTTAGCATGATCTTGCACAGGCCCTTGTAGAGGTCCTGGTGGCATCCTCTAGTGTCCTTGCGTCATCTCGCGCAGGTCTAGTGAGAAGATCTTGTGGAGATCGTGTTGAAATCCTCCTCAAGATCTCCTGGCATTAAGATCTTGAAGATGCTCTGCATTGGTGCTTGTGTGAAAGTTCTTCTGGGATGCTAATAAGAAATTCTTGTACAAGTATGGAGATCGACCTTCTAAGATCCTCTATATATATATATATATTTATAAGGTCCTTGTTGGACGATCTTGTGAAAGTCTCTTAGATGTCCTGGTATGAAGTTCTGGTATGAGGTCCTGATGAATAGCCATGGCGTTGCTTCCTGTGCCAAAGCAAGTTCCTGCTGCTGCAGTTAGGATAATGTCTACCCTGATCTGTTACTGTTCCATTCTTACTGTAGCTGGCATCTGGTACACTGACTTCTTACCCCACACACTGCTTGGGGTCTCTTCCGGTGTATTTTTTTGATTGGACTGACGCAGCGTGCAAATTGGATTTCTACAAGGAACTGGATGCAAGTCCTTATTCTGGAGTCGTGCCTACGCTGCTATCCCTACTTCCCTGAAAAAGGTGGATCCCCCAAGGATACATCTAGGCGCTGATGAGGCACGACCAAGACTTTGCTCGGGGCAAGCGCTGCGGCTTGCCTCTTGGGGTATTATTCTTCCTGGCCTTCCGGGTCCAGATCTCCTACTCACTACCGAATAATAACCAATAAGTGAGTAAAACGCACATGCTTCCAGCAAGAAATACGCCATTTCGATCCATTTCGGCTTCTGCAGCATCTAAATAGAGACTCCTGGGTTGTTTGTCATAACCTCCAGTTTCTTGATGGAATAAAATGATGTTGGGGTACGAACCCAAATTAATAGATAGGGATATTTTATCAGGGGCCAGCTACGCATATTTCTCCAGGCGAGAGAAAAAATCGAATGAAGATGCAGTGGATTCAATCTTTCTGGGAAACCCTCAACGAACCTTTTGTATCCTTTTGTCACCTTGCTATCATGAAATTCACCTGAACAAAACCTTCAGCAAAAAAACCATGAAGGTGTACATACACCTCAATCACCAATCATGTAGCTGATTTCAGGATATTTCAGACATGGTCCCTCAAACCAATTGCAGCTTGGGCACGTCTGTCGTCTCCGCTTCGCCGTAGGGGCCGTAGCCGCCCTTGGGCGGGGCGTCTGTGGGGGTTGGAGTTGAAGCTTTGCGCACTTGCGTACATGTTCAATCCTCCTTTCAGCAAACTCCATGAACGGTAGATGTTCAGTACCCACGTGAGCTTGTGACAAAAACTGACCTGAATGGAGATTGGCACGGACGGATTTGTTCAAACATCCAGAACAAGCGTATATATATCTTCTTGGATCTGCCTCGGGTTTGGCGGCTTCTTTACCAGCTTCTGCCTGCCAGGTCCATCAAATTCATATTGCATGATACACGCAAGTAAATTTCCCGTGAATATGACTATCAATCCACTACCATCCACTACCAATATCTTTGGACAACCTGCTTCTGGCAATATATATGTTTAGTTCTTTTGTGATATTCTATCCAGTGACATTGGCCTTTAAGCTCATAGTTTGACCTGGCTAGCTATGAAACCACGAGTAAAGCCTGAAAATGAACAACATCTGTGTCCCTGAAACCTTGTATGGCCGATCTTGAAGCAAATTTCAACTCATTGTAGACCACTTTACATGAGGAACATTTTATCTTGAGGAATTTGTTGCCTTTCAAATGTGTTTTGAACTGCAAATTACAACCCATCCTACTACAGAACCTCACAAACGACAATATCCAAATAGATCTCATGTAGACACGTTCATATTTTTGGGTTTCACATGTATACCTATTCCAGATAAAGTTCCCCAGGTAAAAACATGTAAACAAATCACAGGTGATCCCCAACATGGAGAATGTGTTTGAGAAAGATGTTTGAACTCTTCCGTTGTAAAAGATATAGAAAACAATAATATTGAACCTGGTTATCTCAGTGGATACACCATGTTTCTGCAGTCACATTTAGTACATTCCGCATGTGGCTTTCCCAATGTACAAAGACACACGTAAAATATAACACAGTCGAGGCTCAAGTAACCCTGGAAGAATTCACAAATAACATGTTGTATTGGACTTATATTTTGAAAGTTTAATACAGGCACGCCCCAAACTGACGAAAGCCAATGGGGTGACCTTTTTTTCCTTTTTGGAAGAACCCTTTGTGGTACCAAAAGGTCGCCCGATTTTCGACACATGGCACATGTATATCACAAGCAAGCATCACAAGTAACTCACGGGTACACTTAGAGAACTTAGGCTATGTAGGCTTTTATTTTCATTTTAAATTTGTTTGTCCGTGTGAATATGTTGCACGTGGCGTGCTTCTCACATGATAGTTTATATCTTGAACATTCTAACAAACAGAAGCTGCGGCATGTAATGTGTGAATTAATATGGTTTCACATGTTGAGAAAATAAAACCCGAGTGCAAATCGACATGAAATATTCTCCAAGAAAAACCTCACCGTGCTTTGAAACTACTTTGATATGTTCTCACATCCTTTCCTTTGGACATGTTCCAGGCATTTTAGGCACATCATATGTTCCACAGTTAGAAGCTCCATGTTCTCATGCATATGACAAGTCATCATATAATGTATGAAAAAGCATTCCAAACATATCAATATGTTTTTTAACTTCGGACCAAAATCCAAATTTAACAACCCTATTCAAATACCTAATGACGCGCTATATATATTTTGTGCTGCCATTCTAAAATTGACAAATGTTCTCAATTGGCCTATGATTTACTTGAGTTTACTGGAAGTTCTTCAACAAAAAGATATGACGGTACAAATTTCCAATAGATCAGACCAAACAAAAAGGAAATATCATTTTCCACCAAAAGAAAATTTGCCACATCGCGCTTCTTTTTTTAAAAGTCAAACTAAACAAATAAAGATCAACCTTTCATCGTTCAACCTTCCAAGAAGAACATTTACAGAAACATCAACGGAAATCAAAACAAAACAACAAATCCTTCAAAACTAGACGACGGATGGCCCGATAGCGAAGAGAAGTACAGTGAGATGTGTAAGTGTGAAGATCTGAAGTATGAAACATACATGAAGAAACGCATGATGAATGTATAAGGTGCAAAAAAGAAGGGATGTTGTAAACATGTTCCGAAAGGTGTGTTGGTATGTATCTTTCACTGGAAGGTGTGTTGACATCAGTTTTTTCGCACATGGAAGATATGAAGATGCGAGTATGCGAGGATGTGAAGATATGAAGATGTCAGTATGTGAAGAGGTGACGATGTGATGAATATGTGAGGATGTGAAGATGTGAGGATGTGAAGGTGTTAAGATTTGAGGATTTGAAGATGTGGGGATGTGAAGAGGTGAGGGTGTGAAATGATGTGAATATGTGAAGATGTGAGGATGCGAAGATGTGAAGATGTGAGGATTTGAAGATGTTAAGATTTGAGGATTTGAAGATGTGGGGATGCGAAGAATGAAGATGTGAAACCATATGGATATGTGAAGATGTGAGGATGCGAAGATGTGAAGATGTGAAGATGTGAGTTTTTGACGCTCGAACCTCATTTCGTGCGAAAAGGTGGCATCTCGTGATTCCTCGCTGGCACTGCCCGCCTGAAGACAGAAATAAAAACTAGACGACAGTGTGGCCCGAAAGGAAAGCAGGAGGGAGTAGACGAAAAGAGTTGGGAAGGAGAAGATAGCAAGAAATCGTAGGATGATTGACGCGAAAGTGTCATGAATGAGACTTAGGTTATCTTAGGTTCCTATAGTGCTTGTGCATTTGCAAGCGATCACGTTATCAGAGAACCCTTTACGCAGACAAGCTTTTACACACAAAAGTTTTTGCACAAAGGAGCGTTTACACCGAGACACGTTGAAACACAGGGACTTTTACACAGAAGAGCGTTTACACCAAGACACGCTTACACACAGGAACTTTTACACAGAAGGGCGTTTACACACATACACGTTTACACACAGACACCGGAGCTTTTACACAGAAGAGCGTTTACACCAAGACACGTTTACACACAGGAACTTTTACACAGAAGGGCGTTTACACACATACACGTATACACACAGGAGCTTTTACACAGAAGAGCGTTTACACACAGGAGCTTTTACACAGAAGAGCGTTTACACCAAGACACGTTTACACACAGGAACTTTTACAGAGAAGGGCGTTTACACACATACCCGTTTACACAGAGAATTCTTTACACGCAGAAGCTTTTACACAGAAGAGCGTTTACACGCACCAGCTTTTACACAGGGAAGTCTTTACACGCAGAAGCTTTCACCCACAGAAGCGGAACTTTTGCATAGAAGGGCATTCACACACAGACCCGCTTACACAGAGAACTCTTTACGCGCAGAAACATTTACACACAGAAGCTTTTACACAGAAGAGCTTGCACCAAGACACGTTCACACGCAGGAGCTTTTACACAGAAGGTCGCCTACACACATACATGTTTACACACAGGTTTCTAACACCCTCACATTGGCTGCCGCACAAAACCCAATAGCTGCACAAAGCTTCCACGCTCGTCGCATATATCATATATAAAAACTGAAATGGAAATACGTCGCCAACGTGTCGTGTTCCCTTCCGTTGGTTGTTTCCGCAAACCATTCATGGGAAACATTTCAACATCTTTCACCGTCGCCAAAATGTCTCAAATCGAAAAATCTCAAAATACATAGACTGACATCAGATCTGATGCTGTTTGAACGCGCTCACACATTTTTCCTCGCACAGTCGGGGGCAAGCTCAAAAGGTTGCCAGCATGAGTTGAAAACATCTCAAGTCACGCTGGAGCCACCAAGTTTTCACTGGCCCAGCTTATCTCTCTTAGTATCTTTGCTGACATTTTTCAAGGCTTGGTTTCCTCCCCCATCAGTGCAGCCCTGGCCATCAAGTGGCGTTGGATTTCACAAGCACGTTCAAAATCAAAAATGTCCCTCTGGAAAAACTCTAAGACACAAGGGGGAGCGATATGTCTCCTCCAAAATCGGCTCCCAATTGCTTGCATAACTCTTCAGATCGGTGTCTGGACGGCAAGTTGAAGGGTTGGAAGGACTTGCAACTCGTTCACACCAAACGCTGAAAATAAACATCGTGTCTAGCAAGCTCAGGAGCGAAGCCATCAAAAACATAGCATCGAAGGAGAGCTGCGTTTGATAAGGGTCATTCGGCTGGCCTCGTTGTCAATGAAGGCAATCCCATATCGATTCGTCAACTCTTCCCTCAGGTGCCATCGCGCGCATATGTAAGCATAGAGTTCAATTTCACAAATCAATTGCTCTCCCAGATTCTGCAGCCCAAAATGAAATCAAAGCATCAGGCACTCGTCCTGCAAAAACAAGTTTCCGTCCTGTCAGGGGATCGTAAGCCAGAGCGCCCCAAGTTCCAATCTTGTCCTCAAATGCTCCGTCGCTGTATATAACCCAAGGAGCATCGGAATCTTGTACGGATATCTTCCTAGGCTCCACAGCTGTTGCAACCATCTCCAAATAGTCGCATGCTTTCTGGACCTCCCCGGCTGCGACCCCCTCTGTTGCACACCCAATTGTTCAGAGTGGGGGTGCCAACCTTGAATTGGTGTCCTAATACAAAACCACCTGCAAAATTCATCAAACCTGCCAGGGATGCAACATCGGATTTCGACCGACCGCTGTCTTTCTTCACAGAGGAAATTAACTGTAGAACCTTCTCAAGTCGACCAGGCTTGTTCTTGACTTCAAATTCACCATCCCAAATGCGGTATTGAACACCCAGAGCAATAGGCTGAATTGAAAAGTCCACAGCCTTCTTTCCCTGGACCGCATGACGCCACACAAGGACGTTCAGAAAAGCGTCAACCAACTTCGATGCCAATTCGGCTAACAAGGTCCAACCTCGAACACAGGATAGTCATCATAGAAAACCAAAATCAAAAAGCCAAACTTCACAACCAACAAATGCAAATTGCTCTGCTGATCTTGTTAGAGGAGTTGACGGCCGAAGATGCTCCAAACGGGAGGGAGCAAGTGGTGAACAACTTCCACCCTTCCGACTTTGCGCAGAAACCTAATATATACACCATGTCGCAGGGATGTCTTATGTATTGGGACCTGTTTGTAGGCTTTGCTCAGGTCAACGCGCCTTCCCAACCAAACTGGTCGACAGCTCATCGACTCATGCCATGCGCCTTCCAAAATTTCACCAGTACTCAGTTGCACCACTACTCGATCACCTCTGGCCAGGACCACCATCAGAAATCTCAAGAATCCTACGATGAAGTCAGTATCTTGAAGGGATAAATAGGAGCATGAGGAAAAGGCAGCGTTGACCCCAGAATCCCGGGAATTGTTAATTACTCGTGTCTTCCTTTCCTCACCCTGATAAAGACAAAATCTTCTGGTGAGGCTCCACTGATCCGTCCCCAACTTTGAGTGCAGGGAATCGCTGCCAATTTCTCCACGGAACCAGATGAGAAGGGTTTTGCCTTACTTCACTCAAACTTTCACGGAGCAAATCCTCCTCTTGTCCCATCTCTTCCTCCGTCATGGTTTTGGCCATCATAGCCTTGCGCCTCCAAATAGCTTGATGGTCTAGTTGTTGTACTGTCAGCGTGGCAGGAACATACCTTTTTAGGTACAACGGGGACTCATCTTCAGCCCCAGTCAGGCAAACTCCTTGTTCCATATAGTCACAAACCTTCAAGTCAGGGAAACCCGAATCTTCCAGCAAACGGCGCCACAAAACCAGCGCCTTCCCCTTTGTGACCAGGTTTGCATGCGGTTCCATTTGTTCCCTCAAAGCTTTTTCCTCATCCACCAGCTCCAATTTCATTCTCATGACCTGTTTGAGGGCCGAGATTCTCAATTGAGCAACTGCATGTGTCCCCAACGTGCAAAGATTGAACAAGTTCCTCCTCAATTCATCAGGAACAACGTTAAAGTCAAGGGCTGTATGCCTCAGCTTGATGGCTCGGTCGAAGTGCTCCTCCGGAGAAAAGTAAAACCCAACCTTAGACTTAGCGTACCCCTCAGGTACAAATGCTGGGCTTTGTTCACTTTCCCCCACTTTGCCAGGCTCAGCCAAAACTTTGTAAGAACCCGAGGTAGGGAGGGAGTCCACCAACAGAATCCCACGAAATTCAGGGATCAGCTGTTGACCTTGTTTGGATTGTTTGTCAGCTTGCTGCAAAGTCTGCAATCGCAAAAGTTGATTGGTTTGGCTCAAAAGGTGATCCGGCAAGTGCGCCGCTACTGCATCAACCAGTCGCTGCGCCAGCAAACGAGGGTACTCTGCTTCAGCTGCTGTATTGAAAACCTACTGAGGTCCAATCCGTTGTACTTTCCAAGTTGAATGGGAATGTGAGTTGTCGCGACGCAGAGCCAGGTGATCAAAAATGCCTGGTGTCCCTTTCAATCTGGTCGTTTTCGCAAAGCTGCTTCTTTGCATGCACGCATCAAATGTGACATCATACAGGTCAAAGTACCAACGAGTGTACGCAGTATTGTTGCGGCGTTTCACCAACAAAGCCAATGTGGCCCATGGCCAGGACCGTTTTGGGTTTTCAATCGGTACCCACAAGTCCAATGTAAAAATAAGAAAAAGCAAAAACTCAGCCGTCTCATAAACTTGGTTGCACCAGCAACTCTGTGTTGCTCTGAGGGAGTCAAACGCGGCAGCCCTAAAAGGTTGTCCTGGTCTCTCAGAGGCCGCGGCTGTGGTGCCCCGCGGGAGCGCAAAGTCTGAGTCACCGGCTTTTCAGGTGCTCGTGAGGCCGTGCCGCAAGGAAGGCCCAGGTGCGTCCAAAGTGGCCGCATGAAATTGTACATCTCTGAAAGCAAATGCCGTGACTGATCCCTTGATAAATCCAGCACCGGAATTTTCGACTTCGGTTGAAACCTATTCATTTCATGATCCAGTGCAAAAATCTGGAAACCATGTTTCGAAGCTTCCGACGCCAAAATTGCAGAACCAGCACACAATTCCACAAACACCGCAACATCGTTTGACGACCTTGTCTGGGAGCTGGACGATTGCTCACTGCCGGGTCAGTGTCCGCACTCTATGTACGGTCGCTTTTTGCCACACCCTTTGTAGTAACAAATGTGGACACCCATCTTACATGATGAAAGCCTTCTGTTTCTTGCACGTTCCGTTGTTGTAGCGTAGGCAAATAAATTTGTTTTGCTCAGTTTTCGAAACGAAGTTCGGAAGCAAATTCTGTAACAGGTCCTTGACTGTGGTACCGCTCTCAAACTTTCTCTTGGTTCCAGACGGCTTTCCCTTAGAATTTCCCTTAGGTGAACTGGGCTTAGGTGCAATTGGCTTTGGCGTCTCAACCTTCTGCACTGTCCCAGGGAGCGGAGTCATCAAGCAAAGCACAGTTGGTGAAGTCATCAATGTTTGAAGTTCAACATCAAGTGCAGGCGGTTGTCCAACAGCAACTTTGAGCTTTCCACGGGTGTTTTGAAACAAAAAGCTCCACAACTCCCTATCAGCTGCCAGAATCTGTTGCACCGTCACAAACTTATGACCTGCTGGTGGTTTGCGCATCAGCGAAGGAACCATTGAGCATGCCAAGATTCCATGACGTCAAATGAACAAAGCTTCATTTGATCGAATGCTAAGGCCTTGCGCGTCAAGCACTGCCTCAGCCTCAACTCTCCTGTCACATCACAACTCAACTGGCTGTCTGCCTTCGTGATCTTGGCATGGCCCTGTGAATCAAAACTCAGTTGCTGTTCCATCTTACTGTTCTGAATCTCATCATGGCGCGAAATGCGCTTTTCTGGAGCTAAGTACACCACGACACCATCCTCCAGCATCGACTGCACTCTGTCGGTTAAAGCATGGGCTGGCTCAAGAAACTGATCATGCACCAATCCTTTGAGGCGTTCTTTCGTCTCTTCTACTCTTACCAATCTCTCTGCAAGCGGGATTGATTTTGGAATATCACTAGGGCTCTTTTGAAATCTATTCTGCAGTTCAGTCACCGTCATGGTGTATGATTCAAACCAAAGACGCTGCATCAGAATCATTTCCTGGAGAGTAAGGGCCGCACCACCAAGCATACCTGTAAGAGCAGCCCTTAGTGGGCCATCGTCTCCTGAAGTCGGGTTCACACTGCATATGTAAGCCAGTTTACCAAAAGTGTCAAGACCTGCATCAACTAACCTGGTAATCAACTCGGTTGATATCTCTCCCGCTCGAGATTTGAAACTGGCCACCGACTCCATTGTAGCCATGCTGCACTAAGTGTACAGCGGACCGGTGGAAATGAAAACGAAATATCTAATTGAAACATTTGACGTGCATGTCCATTGAAGTCCTGTCCAAATGATTTACCAGGTTACTTCATGTCACGCGTGAAATTCCTAACAAAGTAAAGCGCAAGGTTTCAGACGGCGCACCTGTTCCAAGTGTAACATTTTGAGTTTAAAATCAAGAAGCCGACATGTTGAAAACTTAATTGGTGACCTACCTGTCAGTTTGATCACCCACCAAAAATCACGTGAACATGTGGCATGTTTCGCATCTTCTGCTGGTTGAGCCAATGCAATAGCATCTTAGTCTTTTGCATCTTCCTGCAAACTAATCAATGCACTCAGTTGCCAAATCTTGCAATTGAAATTGAAAACATTGAAAGAAAAAATTGTCATCACCGCTAGCAATTCACCGAGCGCAGGGCTGATATTTTCCTCCCGCACCAACACTCAGGCGCGGTGGAGAGCCCGTTTGCACTGCTCACAGAATTCATGAGCATGCCTTTCTTCCCATGAAAATTCACAGGCATCATGTTCAGTGACAAATGTCTGCCACACAAAAGACTTTCGTCACTCTCTTTGCAATGGACGAACCCTGACAACCTATGCAATACACAGTGACCCAGCTCTACCGGTGGAAACGAGGCTCGGACAAGAGATTCAGCCTCGTCCGGAATTTTCAGTGGTTCTCCATGAATGGCGTCCTCCTCCAAATCGGATTCTCCCATCTTGGCCGCTTCACGGTCACATCTCAGCTGCTCCTCCAACTCGAGCTCCAAGTCGTTTTTCTCTGGAAGATGACAAGCTAGGTTACTGAGCCCGGTTGCCATTGCAATCCCCTCTGCTCTGGAAGCATCGGGATCAAATATCCCAAGTCTGATGGTCTAAAGCATTCTGAAGACCTTCACCATTGTAGCTGCAATGGCGTCTCTGGAGTATGTGACAGCCATCTTCGTCTCATCATCTAAATGGTGTCCAAGTATGAGATGTTCCTGCCAATCAAAAGTTGCTGATTTGGCTGCCCAGCTCAATATTGTCGATTTCAAGGAGCGCGTGCTAAACTGGGCAGCTTCATACTCAGTCATTCCAACCAGCACATTGAGCCAATAGGGCCCTTCAGCAATGGTCATTCTTTGCTCCAGCCACCACGCATTGTTCTCTGCGTCTGCTGGCATCATCAGCTCGCAATTTGATAGGCCGCAAGCTCTTCGGGCAGCCATCCAAGAAAGGGCCCAGCCCATTCCTTTGAGCCCCGATCCCCGGCCACCAACGCTTTTCCTCTCACCTGTTGCTGTCTTATATTCATGGCACACAGTCTCAATCAAGATGACGTGCTCAAACTGTGACAGAGATGGCAGTTGTGCTCTGGCTCCATCTCCAAAGCGGCAGCAAGAGTAGATGCAGAAAAGCATAAATCCAGTAATCGCTTTGATCTTTGGTGAATGCTGTGAAGTCATGATCCCTCACAGCTTCCACACTGTATCAGCACTGAGCGGTGGTGCCTGTTGCAAGCGCCGTTTTTTGGAGGCTAGGTCTTTGGCCGCCCCCGTCACACGCCCTGGAATGATGTCCTCACCAGACTGTTTGCCCGCACCAGCTGTGTGTTGCATGAATCTCCAAGCAGACATAAATGACTCTCCTGAAGCAGCCCCAGCCCCACTGCTACGAAGCCATGACACATATTTGTAAATGTCATCTTCAGAAGGGTTCAAAGGTCTACCTCTGTTTGATCTGATCATCCATTCAGGAAACCTGGTGTAGTCCGAGGACCTTTTGACCAGTGTTGCCACAGCCCTTCCCGCAAAGCAGTCTTTGAGAGATCTCTGCAAAACATCCTCACCAACAATTGCACCTGCCGTAGTTAACAACGTACGGCCCAACCTGCTGTCTTCAGGGTGATAAAGTACCAAGCTACGTAACTTTCTCAGTGCAGAAGTCAGCAAAGCGTCACCTGACTTAGCCAATCTCGCAGTCAAAAGGCGTCTCCTTGCAAACGGCATGTGTCCCACTGAGGCTGCAGACTCCTGTCCGTTTAAGGTCTGGTCCTGCGTGGCATCTTCAACATGTGCAAGCCTTCCCAAGATTGGCAGCCTGAACAAGTCTGACACTAGATCCAAACGTTTGACCCCAACTTGAAAAGGATTCGAAATTGTCTGGTTTCTGCCTAAGATCAAAGTTGCATCGAAAATTTGCTGTGAAATCCGTGCATTGTCCACCATAGGCAAAGCACCTTGACCAGTCATATCCTGAAACATTTGAACATGTCCATTGGGCTCCAGACTGCTTTGTGTCTCCAGCTCTTCTCCCACTGCCGGGCTGGGATCATAGCCAGGACTTGGAATGCTAGGCAGTGGCTCAGAGAATTGCAAAGACTCAGTAGCACCACTACCAAATAATCCGAGCTCTTGTTCTGTAGTACCACTACCAAATAATCCAAACTCTTGTTCTCCCTCCCCCGCATGCAGAGCGACTTGAGTGACCACCATCACCTCCAGTGCAAAGTGCACCTGTGAGTTCGATGTCTGTCCGCACGGGCGCAAGCACAATCGCAGAAATTGCAGGTGGAATGACACAAAGGTGGATTCGATGAAGCTGCAGGAGGTCCAGGGATAGCAATACGGAACCTACGTGAGAGTTCGTACACAATGCAGGAAGGCCGCGGAACCGAACCAGGAACCGAACCGGGAACCGAACCGGCCAGTTCACAGGAACCGCCGGAACCGATCAGGAACCGAATGGGCCAAANCCAGGAACCGAACCGGGAACCGAACCGGCCAGTTCACAGGAACCGCCGGAACCGATCAGGAACCGAATGGGCCAAAGTTGCCAAATTGACCTGGTTCAAACAATTTTCGAACGAAGACTTTTTTGGACATTTCCAACCCGAAAGCCTCCAAAAAATGTTCGTCCAGCTCCACATCTACCAGTACTACTAGTACGACCCGTACGACTAGTACTACTAGTACGACTAGTACTACTAGTACTAGTAGTACTGCTACTGCTACTGCTACTGCTACTTACTACTACTACTCCTGCTCCTACTCCTACTCCTACTCCTACTCCTGCTCCTACTCCTACGCCTACTCCTACTACTACTACTACTGCTACTACTACTACTACTACTCCTACTACTGCTACTACTACTACTACTACTATTATTACTACTACTACTACTACTACTACTACTACCACCAGTACTATCATGAAGCAAGGCCATCAAAACTGCCCACTTGACCTCGTTCGAACAATTTCTCGAATGAGCCTGTTTTTGCTACTTTCAGGATGCAAAGTTACAAAAACAGGGTCATTCGGGGAAAAGCATTTTTGCGTGGCAGGCGCGTTCCNACTTTCAGGATGCAAAGTTACAAAAACAGGGTCATTCGGGGAAAAGCATTTTTGCGTGGCAGGCGCGTTCCAAGGTGCTTCCGTGAATTTCTCGAATGAGCCTGTTTTTACTACTTTCAGGATGCAAAGGTACAAAAACAGGCTCATTCGGGGAAAAGCATTTCCCGTGGCAGGCGCGTTCCAAGGTGCTTCCGTGAATTTCTCGAATGNNNNCCAAAACAGGCTCATTCGGGGAAAAACATTTTCCGTGGCAGGCGCGTTCCAAGGTGCTTCCGTGAATTTCTCGAATGAGCCTGTTTTTGCTACTTTCAGATGCAAAGGTACAAAAACAGGCTCATTCGGGGAAAAACATTTTCCGTGGCAGGCGCGTTCCAAGGTGCTTCCGTAAATTTCTCGAATGAGCCTGTTTTTGCTACTTTCAGGATGCAAAGTTACAAAAACAGGGTCATTCGGGGAAAAGCATTTTTGCGTGGCAGGCGCGGTCCANNNNGCAGGCGCGGTCCAAGGTGCTTCCGTGAATTTCTCGAATGAGCCTGTTTTTGCTACTTTCAGGATGCAAAGGTACAAAAACAGGCTCATTCGGGGAAAAGCATTTCCCGTGGCAGGCGCGTTCCAAGGTGCTTCCGTGAATTTCTCGAATGAGCCTGTTTTTGCTACTTTCAGGATGCAAAGGTACCAAAACAGGCTCATTCGGAGAAAAACATTTTCCGTGGCAGGCGCGTTCCAAGGTGCTTCCGTGAATTTCTCGAGTGAGCCTGTTTTTGCGACTTTCAGGATGCAAAGGTACAAAAACAGGCTCATTCGGGGAAAAACATTTTTGCGTGGCAGGCGCGGTCCAAGGTGCTTCCGTGAATTTCTCGAATGAGCCTGTTTTTGCTACTTTCAGGATGCAAAGGTACAAAAACANCCACGGAAAATGTTTTTCCCCGAATGAGCCTGTTTTTGTACCTTTGCATCCTGAAAGTAGCAAAAACAGGCTCATTCGAGAAATTCACGGAAGCACCTTAGAACGCGCCTGCCACGGAAAATGTTTTTCTCCGAATGAGCCTGTTTTTGTACCTTTGCATCCTGAAAGTAGCAAAAACAGGCTCATTCGAGAAATTCACGGAAGCACCTTGGAACGCGCCTGCCACGGANAATGAGCCTGTTTTTGTACCTTTGCATCCTGAAAGTAGCAAAAACAGGCTCATTCGAGAAATTCACGGAAGCACCTTGGAACGCGCCTGCCACGGAAAAAGTTTTTCCCCGAATGAGCCTGTTTTGGTACCTTTGCATCCTGAAAGTAGCAAAAACAGGCTCAAATGAGCTCCTAATCCCGGCAAAGTGCCTAAATACCCTTCGTTCACTCATGAAGCACCGTTTCAAGCAAATGGAAGACATCAAGACGTTCCCCCAAACGAACCCAAATGAACTCTGGATCCTACCAACACGAACANCTGATCTAAGCCGATTTCAACCAGCCCACGGAACCGAACCGAACCGATTCCTACCTCCCAGGAACCAAACCGAACCGAACCGAACCGAATCCATCCTGACAATGCGTATCAGCAATCGAACCACCTCCGAGATCGTCAGTAGTTGTAAATTGACATCTTCCATCAAGAACTACAGCACGGAGGAAATCAAAGCTACGAAAAGTTTCAAGAGCCAGGGGGAAATCAAAGCTACAAAAATCACGGCTCAAAAATTTCAAAAGCCCCCACCCGCCCTACCCTTTTTTGGGGTGTAAAATACAAACAACCTTTCACCAAGTGGACATGCACTGCACTTCACAGTTTGTTTCAGCATGTATTGTTTAAAACAGTTCTTTCCTTAAAATTCCTCAGTGGAAGTTTCACGAACGATATGTTCCAACATGACAGGTGTCAAAAAGACTACAGCACACAAGTCATCAATTTTGGTTTCAAGTGCTAGCACTCACACACAACAAATCAAAGTCAGAATCAAAGTGAGGATCTCCAGTTTATTAAACGCCGAGCGTATGCACGCAAGGACGCGGAGACGCAAGAGCAAAGGAAGACAGTGTGCACATGGTCACGGAGAGTGTGGGCAAGCCAAGGTGTGCTCCTCAGGTATAACCTTACGCCGGGTATTAAGAAACTGTTGGATCAGCGCGCTGAGCCATCACGAGCTTTTACACAGAAGAGCGCTTGGTCACGGGATAGAGACTCCTGGGTTTTTTCCATAACCTCCAGTTTCTTGATGGAATACAATGATGTTGAGGTACGCACCCAAATTAATAGACAAGGATTCTTAATCAGGGGTCAGCTACGCAAATTTCTCCAGGAGAGAGTAAAAACTCGAATGAAGATGCAGTGGATTCAATCTTTCTGGGAAACCTTCAACAAACCTTTTGTATCCTTTTGTCACCTTGCTATCATGAAATTCACCTGAACAAAACCTTCAGCACAAATTACATGAAGGTATACATACACCTCAATCACCAATCATGTAGCTGATTTCAGGATATTTCAGACATCATCCCTCAAACCAATTGCAGCTTGGGCACGTCTTTCGGCTCCGCTTCGCCGTAGGGGCCGTAGCCGCCCGTGGGCGGGGCCTCTGTGGGGGTTGGGGTTGAAGCTTTGCGCACTTGCGTAAATGTTCAATCCTCCTTTCAGCAAACTCCATGAACGGTAGATGTTCACTACCCACGTGAGCTTGTGACAAAAATTGACCTGGATTGAAATTAGCACGGACGGATTTGTTCAAACATCCAGAACAAGCGTATATATCTTGTTGGATCTGCCTCAGGTTCTTTGGCGGTTTCTTTAGCAGCTTCTGCCTGCCAGGTCCATCAAATTCATAAAGGATGCTGGGGCTGGATCCTTCTGCTTCCAGCACTGCCAAACTGTTCAAAACCCAAACTGAGAATGCCAAATGGCAACGCCAAAGCACACCAAAAACATCCATAAACCAACCTGGGGTCCACAGCAATGCCATGATGCAAGTTTTGCCTCTTTGGGGTGGTGAAAAAGGGATGGCAACGAAAAGTCAAACAGGAACAGCATCGAACAGCCAGATAGGAAAGGTTGGTGGAATGAGATACTGAAATACGTGTGCGAATGCGGCGTTTGAAACAATCGCGAATGTGGGTAGTAGTGGAAGGGAAACCAGCGGCGCAATACTAATGGTGAGGTTCTTCCTGCTCGCCCTTGGATTCAAGATCTGCCTTCAGTATCACGCCAGCACAGCAAAACAGCTTCGGAAGGGGCTAGTAAATAGAGCTACCTCTCCAATCAAGAATCTGAACTTTTAGATGTACCCGGCTGACAGTTGCTTGGCATAATTCTGAAGATTGAATTGGCAAAGACATCACGCTAAACCCCCGCTTGTCACCTGGGAAGCCAATTTCTTCGTCTCTTTCTCCTCTGCCTTAGGGAAACACTGGCAGTCAGCAAAGCCCAGATCCATAGTGGGCAATCTGGATCAAACCTGGTCCACAATTTCCAGGGAAGATGATCTTGCAACTTTGAGCCTGCAAACTTATGCCTATAGACATTGGATGCATACACAGCTATCAAAATTAGGTTTACAATAAAGTCAAGAACATCTGTGGTTTGGGCATCTTAACCCTACTTTTTGATACATACGGATGAACTGCAAGGCCTCCAGGCCAGCAAGCAAGCCCCCTTGCTGTGCACCCGAAATTTCAAACAATGTGACGACTGCACTCCCGTCCCTTCTGAGCCCTACCCCAGCCTGGTTGATGATCGCTTTTTGTGCCTGGCAGTTGTCAATTGTCATTTCCTGCAAAAGGGCCCCTGCTCTTCTTGTGTTTGCCCCGCCCCTGGAGATGACACAAACTCTATGCGCGACCCAGGTCGTCCACTGGTGATTTGTGACCGCGTCATCTCGGTCCATGAAACCCTCCGCCTGCCCTGCGGATATTGGCCTGGACCTACTTTCCGGATCGCGTGGTGAACAATCATTCCATCCAAATTCCGATGTTGCTATTTCCAACGGACCGCGCCGCAAAGGCTATGTCAGGACGGGCCAGTCTCATTCAGGATGGCGATGAGCATGACTATTATGTTGGCGAGACTGCAAATATAATATGAAGATTTATTGATGAATTGATGAATTCATGAATTCATGAGTTGATGAATTGTGAATCTGATGAGTTGTGAAGATGATGATGATGATGATGATGATGATGATGATGATGATGATGATGATGATGATGATTATGATGATTAGGATGATGAGGATGATGAGGCTGATGAGGATGATGAGGATGATGACGTTGATGTCTGTCGTGAGCCTCCAGTGATGAAAAGCAAGGCAACCATGAGCCCTCAGGGAATGTGTCTGTCGTGAAGCTGTATAGTCCCTCCACGCTGGGAAGGACAGGGGCCTAGAGCCTCTACTGATTATTTCATGGCCTAAACATGCCTAAAGCCTTTTCTTTCTCCACTGCATGGCTTGAAAATACATCCGAATGACTGAAGCCGCGGCCTTGGCGGAATCTTTGCCCTTTGAATCCTGCCATCACCAGTTGAGTATAGGTGGCTATTGTAAAAACTTCGGAGCTGTCTCAAATTTTAGGACCCCTTAGTAGGATAGTATCTAGGTTGTGGATACGAATCCGTTCCAATGACTTCCCAAGATTGTCATGAGCTGTTACTAAGGGCCATCGCATTTGTTGCGTATTGTTTTTTTTGATAATGTCGACCCTGGATTAATAAACCATTGTTTATTAATTATGCGGGTATCCTCCAAATAGTGACAATATGATACTTAACTGGTACCCCCCAATTAAACGGCCTAAGGATGTCTAAGGGTTTATTAACCCAGGGTTGGCATCACTTGGGCATATTACATGTTCCAATATGTTCCAGTCATAGGAATGAACAATGCAAGGAAAGCGAATCGAAAATCTGAACATGCCGAGCTGGGCAGCGCATGCGATCACCTTGGCAGGAAAGCCGCAGTGCCAGTCAGCACTCCCGAAGATTCTTCTTCGTCCAGTCGCCCGTAACAACGATGGAATCTGCAAGAGATTCAAAAGACCAAACATCTATGCAATATGTTTCCACCCACAGAAAATGTAAAGACTTCTACAAAGCAACCTCTGAATTTTCTGAATAAGAAGGGGCCCGTTCAGGTGTCCGAGGTGGAGGACCAACCAGCAACGTTTGCAGGCTTTGGTGAGGTGGGATAGGACCGGATAGGCAACGGACGTGATAGACTGGAAGCAGAGCAAGCGGGGACGGGCTCGTGATTGTCTGCATGTGAATTCGCGTGATCCTTTGAGCAGCACGGATCTCCCCGATTGCCGCAGCTCAAATAATGTCCTCTATCTTCTTCTTCAGGCCTTTCGCCACGTCACTGAGAGCTGCTGCAAGATCGAAAGCCTGCCCAACTCTCCAAGTCATCTCTGGACACCGCAGGCTTCAAGGGCTAAGCCTATGAAAAGCAACCCTCAGGAAGATTTTGAGCTTTGACATGGAGCATACATACAGCATCGCCATGAAAACTCTAGGGCGTTCGAGAACACAGGCGCAATAAAAATCAACAGGTTTAGCCCACACAAGTTGGAACAGCACAGCACAACAATACTTTCTCAAACGGCGCCTTGAGCTTCGGTTTTGACTTCTCTGGCTCAGACTTCTCGGGCGTCTTAGTGTCTTTCCCGTAATTGAGCAGCTCGTCTATCTGGCGCATGGCGCGCTTCAATCTGTGCAAACTGCTGCAGTAGAACCACGCACAGTTTCAAACCAACCGATGTAACATAGGCTCATTCTGCGCGTGTGTTTCAAGTGTGTGTGCGTGTGTGTGTGTGTGTCTTGAAAAAGGCGGCCAATAGACACATGTGTTGCGAGCAACACATGGCCCCCTTCCATGCTTGCATTCGAATCTTTGAATCCTTTGCGGGCCAAACATTGGCGCAACATTACAAGATATTAGAAGCATATCATTGAAAATGCGGCTACAAGCGCACGCATCCCGCAGCTATTGGTGCTTGTTTTAACACATCGTTCTCCGCATGCATTCACCTCTTGGTTTTGGCTCCTTGAAAGCACGGATGGATTTGGGCGTCGCAAACGTTTTCAAGCTCTTCTCATACATCTTAAGCAGCAGGGTGTCAGTTCTGGATGCAAAGCTGGCGTAACTGGCGTAACTGGTGTACCTTTGCGTTGCTCTTGAGCACTTTTGAGCTGCAAGAGCACATATCTCTTTCTGCTATCATTGAAGAATGCAACACAGACATATGGCTTCACTTTCCTCAACTAGCTTTCCGCTACAAGAGCCTGACTACAAGCATGGACCATGCCCTAAAGAGGGGGAAGCCACCCCCTCAAAATATTTTAAAATCATTCCAAGGGGCCCACTGTTGTAAAACAAATACAGTATGTCCAAGGAGCCTAGCTCGCGGAAATAATTGCCGCAGCCCCTTTCACAAAGTGATGAGCCTATTTTGGGTCAGCTGAGTTCGTCCGAATTATTTTCCAATCCCTTGGCCAAAAGCATTTTGGGTCAGCTTAGCCGGCCCCTCATTCGAAACGCTTAGAAAAACAAAAACTGGGGAATTGATGGGTTTGAGCCTCGGGTGTCCCAAATTTTGGTGGCTGAGAGGGCCCCTTCAGGACCCTAAAATATGTTTAGTCGAACACTACCCTGTGGGCTGGTAGTGTCATTTCATATCAACATTGATTTGGGGTGGTTCAGGTGTTGCCATATTCAGGCCCAGGCCACCTACGAGTACTATCGTTACTAAAAATGAAAACTATTTGCATCTGAGGCGGCTGTTGTTTTATTGCACCAACATATTTTCAGCAGAATATTTGAGAGCCTGGAGGAGGGTTGCAATACACGGCCGTAAAATATCTCTATTTAAGGTATGGGTATGGGTCATACGTTTCAGGTTTTGGGAGGACGTGTTAGTTTCCACAGTAGTTGCTGTATATATAGCAATTGCGTTTCTAGCTTTGGCTGACAGTATCTGACAGCTACATATGAACCTTATGAACCGAACATAAATCTCAAACATAAATTTCAAACATGTGTTCACTGCTTCGTCCCAAGCAACACAAAGCAACCGTGAGCATGCTACGCGAAAAAAAATCTCGTCTACGTGTCCGTGAGGCGTGAGTGTCTGCGTGCTGGCACAAGTATTGGGCGGCACACTTTTCTTGATGACTCATGCCTTTTTGCGTCTCTCAGTATTCCCATCTCGGCATCGGTGCCACTCAACCACTACGCTCCGTTGCCGCCTCTTTCTCCTCTCTCGCACGTTCCTGTTTCTCATAGTAGCCTCTCAGCTGTGGGGTTCAAAGTTCAAGGTCTTTCTTCCACCCCAAGACCATGTGAACAGGCAGCATGTCACGAACTGGGACGATTCCAGGCCAGGCCTGGGATGCAACTGATCGATGTTAAGCACATGAATGGTCGGAAACCAACAACGCATGTTGTTCGAGAAGTCATGGCACTTTTCACTGGAACCGCAGAGCTCACCAGATTGCGCCCCTCACTCTTTGCTGGGGCTGTGGGAGGCACACGCGATGGATGATAGACGCACCCGCGCCTGAGACGTTCATGCTTTGATATGTGCCGTCCCAGAACTTGTTGTCGAAAACCTGATGAGAAAATGGCCGGCGGTTTTTTCAAAGAACATAAATTTCCAATGCCCAATGGGAACATCTGAAGAAGTGGAGCAGCCCGCGGCCCCAGGGCAGCATACTTAATGGGAGGGTCCAAAATAACAGAAAATGCATGAACCTGTGCTTAAAATGGCTTAAAGGATCCAAAATCTGTTCACTAGAGGCAGTGCAGGTCGTTGGTCAGTGGCCCGATATTAAAAAAAATGACTGATCCTTTCCTGACCGACAAGACATGCCGAATCGTTTTCAAGCATTGTAGCAACTGCCCCGCACTAAACATCCAGCTGCATGGGAATGGTTGTGAGAAAAGGATGGAAAAGGGCAAACAGAGGTGCTCTAGTATTTGACGGTCAAGTGGCACGCGCTCCTTCTATTGGGATAAATTGGGACAAATTATCTATCCTAATCCTCCACCAAAACACCAGGAGTCAATCTTGACAGCATGATTCAGCATGATTGCTTAGCCAGCACACCAAATATTTCAGATAGTTATAGATCGTCAGATTCATATGCATATGTTTAAACCCGCCTGAACCTTTGTCCTCTGGATTTTTCTTCCAAAAGAAACAGAAAAGTAGATGTGTATATAGTGTACTGTAGTGACCTTTTCCAAAATGCGAAGTGCCTTTTTGGAACATCACATGGTTGGCTCAATTCGACCAAGATGCATAATGCCACCCTTCTAAATACAATGGACTTTAAAGCGTAACTACACAACGCGCTTGGCATCTGAATGCTACAAATTACACTCTTAAGGCCTGCTCAGAGAGGGACTCGTGACAAAAGTGCAATGGATTCAAATTCGACTCCCTGGATTTCCGCTGAGTGAGGCCCACTTTGCATCCAAGGCACGTACAGCACGCCTGGCTGGTGCATGAGAGCTGTCTCGCATTGTCTCACTATGTTTGGGGAGTGCTCCTGGTCACACCAAGGTAAGATCACCACTTCCTAAGCCTGCCGGGTGGCATCAACCCAGCCTATTCAAAACATGCTCACTGTGGATCGACTTCGTGGTCACCCCAAAGAGACTTTCGATGCATCAGTTTGAGCCGTCAATTTGTGGTGAAACCTGAAGCGCCTAATTTGACCATTTTCTCTGTCCTTTTTACATACAACCAGCCCAACCTTCCGTGGTCAAACTTAATTGGTTCATAACAACTGAAAGTGTCCTGCTGCTAGGCTTGGCTCATCCGTCTGTTGGCTTCCCCAGATTCCCGCAATGTTAAAGAAAGGGGAGACACTTCAGGACCTGACCAGCCATCATTACCACATCCATCAACAGACCCCCAAAATGTGGCCTGTGTCAGGGCTATCCTCGCACTTGCCAAGCAGCTCGATGGGGCCCATCATTTTCATGCCTGGGATTTCCACAGTCCTTGGCGAAATCGGTCAGCCAAGCCACGAAAGCAGTAGAATGTCATATCCAGGGGCCATAGCCATGACCAGCTGTGACCCACAACGCATTGTGTTGATTTCAAGAGACTATGAGCTCAACACACTGGGAATGATTGTTTCCAATGCAACATGACTCCTAGCATCTCAGAAATGAAAGCCAGAATTGCATCATAAGGCTTCCTAAATCTCCAAGTGAATGAACGAATGTAGCTGCAAGCGGCAACTAGGCACTTCAATACTGGGTGTTTAAGGTAACTCGGTAACTATGAGTCCATTCCTGCGTGCGATTGATTTTTTTCATTCATTCACGTGGGTACCTGGCTTTGAACACAGCGATATGTATATTCGTCACACTAGTAAAAGGGTTTCTCAGCAGCAACGATGAAATCATTCCAAGTGGGCTATCACTATTCGTCAGGAAACCAGCAACCAGAATGCTTGAAGCTGCGTCCTCGGGTGGTCATGGATCACAAGCCTAAACTATTACTACTGCTATTGTTATCTATTATCATCAGTATTACAAGATGTTATTAGTACTATTATTACTACTATTACTATTCCCATTATTATTACTATTATTTTTGAAATTATTACTGTTGTTATTGCTATTGTCATTATTATTGTTATTGTTATTGTTACTGTTATTGTTATTCCTGTCGTTATTGTGATTATTATTTTTGTTATAATTAAATATTAATATACTAACTACTTTGAAAGACCTCCAGCCAGAGGATGCGCGACACCAATCATCAAAATGTGGATGCTACGTGGTTGTGAGCCCAGCCCGTGGATCTAGAGCGTGCACCACGTGTGCCACGTGCTGCAGAGACGCGATTTCTTGCCGATTGGGATCTTGACTCCGAACACGTCCGCGACTTTTGCCTGGAGGCTGGCGGTGCCAAGCAGAGAACATGGTGGCACTGGCGGCACGATCAAAATTTCAAGCCTGTTGTTTCGACGCGCCCTCTCCCAGACACTCTTTGCTTGCCATTAATTGCCCTGTCAGACGAGCTATACATATATATATAATATTATAATATACGAGTATATATATATATATATTAAATAGATATTATTTATATATTATATCATATATTAAATACTATCTATATTGTATTTTCATATTATCTAGATTAAAAACATTATACATATTACAAAAAATATATATATATATTATATACTATGTTTATTGTGGGGTCTTATATCGTATATATCGAATACATATTATATACTATATATAATATATTTTCAAAATACTATATATATAAATATATTACATATGAAATTATATATCATATATCATATATTAAAAAATATCATATCATATAAGGTTATATCATATCAAATATTTTATGATATATTTTATTACATTACATTACATTATAGCAAATTATATTACATTAAATTAAACATATATTTTTATTATACTATATTATATACTTTATTAAGTTATATTATATTAAATTATATTATGTTATATTATATTATATTATATTGAATTATATTATATTATATTGTATTATAAATATTGTATTATATTGGATTATATTATATTATATTGTATTATATTTTATCGTATTATATTAAATGAAATTATATTATATTGTATTATATTATATTATATTATATTATAATATGTTATATTATATTAAATTATATTATATTATATTATATTGTATTATATTTTATCGTATTATATTAAATGAAATTATATTATATTATATTAAATTATATTATATTATATTATATTATATTATATTATAATATGTTATATTATATTAAATTATATTATATTAAATTATATTATATTAAATTAAATTAAATTATATTATATTATGTTATATTATATTATATATAAGGCACTGGGCACAAGCTTTAGCTAGCCTCTCTTTCATCCCGCTGTCTGCATGCCCGGTTTCACGGATTCATCCATCTGGATGCATCCATCGCTGCCATGGCCTACTCGTGAACAAGTGACTCCTCGTTCGGTACTACCTTACCTTCTCCGGCTTGTCACACTTCGCTCCTGATTTCACTACCAGCCTATTTTCTCCCTATCTACATCGTCTCCAACTTCTTCTCATTCTTATTCCAACTCAACTCCGACCTGTGGACTATGGGGGAAGTCTTCCACATCTTCTTCTTCATTGACTTTTTCCTTATTTTGCTGGTCCCAGTTCAACCTTCAACACTGTCCTCAGCGGGCATCTTTTGCGAGTTCGGAGGAGGGGATGTGGAGGGGGGCGCCTAACAACCGGTGCGGTGGGTCATGCCCGGTTGCCTCCAACAACACTTAGGAATCATTACGTTTCCAGCCGATCTCTTCTTCATCCACATCATCTACGTCCACTTCTCTCTTTCATGACCACCATCTACTCAACTTCGTGGACTATGGGGTGAGTCTACTACATTTTCTATTGCACCGACTTCTCCTTTATCTTGCTGGATTTTTTCACCTCTACCTGAGGTACAGGCCCAACGGACTCCAACTACAGCCATAGAGGTCGTTTCTGGTTTCATTTTGCCAAACAAGCAGATTGATGAATCCAAATCATGGTAGTCACACGGACCGAAGCTGAACATCAGTGAGGCATGCCTAACAACTTACTTTCATGTATTTATTCAGTTTGATCTGATGTTGGTTGCACTTTTCCGTCGCGTTTAGTCTTACTGAAATTCTGTGTGTATAAATTCCACTTTTGTAGATTCCTCACTGTACAGAATGTCATTTTTATTGACACCCATTGAAGCTGGATCAGAGGTCCTTCTTTCCTGGGCACAAACAGATTTTTCTCTTTTAAGTCACATGAATCCCTTTACCACTAGCTAAAGCTAGCAGGGGCCGCCAGACGCGTGCTGGGAGACCACGGTCACTCCACGGTGTCCATTTTCTCCGTCTTTTGCCCACCATTCTCCAAAGCAAGAGACAAGTGGTCACGAACCCTGCTGTGCGTCACGGGACCGATGTTTCTGGTTTGTTGTTCTTTCCCATTTTCATTGGCTCTTTTTGTCGGTGGTCTGGGTTCCACCTTGCCTGGTCCACTGGGACCCGTGTATAAGGTGTATATTAGCAGCATATCCCGAAGCTCAATGATTCCTTTTTCATTGGCTCGTTGTTGTCACTTGATTCTCCTACTTGCTGACGGAATGCTGCTGCTGACGTGCGGTTTCGACGTGAACCGCATATCGCTGCGGAAAAGAATGTGATATATATATATATATATTCTAATGAATATATAAAATTATTACATATTAAAATTATCATACCATATTAAGTTATATTATATTATATTATATTATATTATATTATATTACATTATATTATATCATTTTGTATTATATTATATTATACTATATTACATTACATTACATTACATGATATATTTTATTATGTTATATTATGTTTTGAGAATTTTAGATTATATCAATGTTTTGACATTATATTATATTATATCATATTATATTTTATGTTATATTGCATTACATTACATTACATAATACATTACATTACGTAATACTATATCATATCATATTGTAATGTAAAATGATCTGTTATATTAAATCATATAATGTTATATCATATTGTATTATATTACATTATTTTATATCATTTTATTCTTATGTGATATTATATACATTATATACATTATATACATTATATACATTATATACATTATATACTATATATATATATCATGTATTATATATATATGTGAATATGTCAAGGAGAACTGTTCAAGAAAGATTGGAATAAGAAACGTTTGAAACCACAAATCCCATTTGGCCAGGACTGCACTTGGATGAATAGCAAAGTACCTGGGCAATGGATCACTAGAGTCGATGACTGAGCAAAACCCAGCTCTTTCAACGCCTGCACACTGCAAAGCGCACAGGTAAGATTCGCTAGCTGTAGTGGTTGAACTTCTTATACTACATGCCCTTTTCATTGTCACAGGTCCATTTTAACAGGTGGCCTTCCCAAGCCCACATTTATTGTGAAGGCTAGGGTCATTCAAAGCCTGGGTCTATTGCTGCCCTTTTTGGTCTGTTGTGCATAGGGGTTGTTTTAGACTTAGGATGCTGAAACGCCGAGCACGCGGTACTTGGAGCCTCCTCTTTGCTGAAGAAGGACGTGTTGGCCACATTCACCTGGTTCATGCCCTGTACGCAGCAGCATAGACTGAAAGTTCTGCAGTGTTGTCAGAACTTCGACTAATAAGTGGTTCGACTCCGATCTCTTTCCGACCCACTGCTCTACAGTTTTTCGGCCGTTTGTTCTGAGCAAACATCAAACTTCATTCGGGGGACCATGGATTTCTGGAGCAACTGCGACACATGGATCTGTATGACACCGGTCCGAGCGGTCTGGATGGTCAAAACTGAAGATTGACTGATGACTGGCGAACAATGCTGCAATTGGCTGTTTCACCTCTCGGCCTGAAGGCATGCTTGTCAACTGGGATCATTTCTCCAGTCACAGGCTATGGAAACCAGAAAGTGTGTCGAACAACCGTTTCTGTTTGACATCTTGCTCCATACCAGCTTGTGCTCTGATCTTCTGGACCAAAGATAAACCCGTCCTCCAGGCCCAAACACATGCATGCTGCAGCTTGCACCGATCAAACAGGAGTGTAATACTTAATCGTTCCAAACATGCACAAGGAAGGGAGCAAGGTCGTTCTTGCGCCAATCCTGAATTCTTCTGAGTTTCCCACTTATTAAATTAGATATTTCTCGGATTTCTCGTGGATTTCAACTGCTTTTTTCCCCTTCAAACCAAGAATGATCTTCCCTCTCCCCCGGTGTCCCCCACCTCTTGACAGGCGGCGATACCTCCTTTTCCGGCATACACCAGGTTGCCAGCCGAAGGGTTCAAGATCTGCAACACCACTTCATAGGTCACTGGCCACAGGTCAGCATCGTGGCGTGCAGTGTCAAAGTGCATTGGTCATCTTTGAGACCACTGTGAAAGAGGCATCACTCCCTCACTCCTTTGTTCATCGTTAGATTCATTCCCAATGTGCTGTCCAGTCTAAATCAGCAACCTACACTACCAAGGTTCCGGTGGCATGGAACATGCTATAGCCAAACCTGTATGTGGTAGTAAATCTTTTTGTGATCTTGATACATATTTGGAAGTATCTGGCTTTGTCTGGGTATTCTTGCTCGTTGGTCTGGGTTCGGATAAGAATTCTTATGCGACCACATTTGGACCCGATTAAAAACTTGACTCCGATTGATTTGGGCTCGGAAAGCACCTCTCGTTGCGGATCCATTTCCCAGTGATCTGGATCATGGTCCAATACAGGATGGTCGACAACAAAATGGCCCAGGTCACAATAGACTGCATAGACCCGGGGCAAGTACCCCAGACACAAGTATCCGAGATTGCGCGAGTGTGTATCAATGTATATAGGAAGATATATTGTGTATGATGTGGCCAAATAACGGTCTGTCATGGTGTACTCAGAATGCGCAGAAAATCAGGACGTGACAAGGATCTCAAAAAGACATAACATACGGAGCTGTTGCAACTGCTATTGCCACTGCCATTGCAACCACTGTGCACGCAGTCCCCACCATGCTCCCGGACGCGCTCGTCCATCTGTCATGCCAGCCACGTTCACAGAGCACACATCTTCGGGGACGCAAACGGCGGTGTGCGAGAACTTGGCCCAATCCCTCAGTGCGAAACTAGGACGGATTGGAAGATGTTGGAAGGACTGCAGGGGCCCTCTACGGAGCAATTGCCTCCTACCTGACTTGCAACCCTGAAACCCCGAAGCACCTACACATTTTCTTGTCACAGTCGGCCACTCACCTCTGGTTTGGCTGGACACGTCCTTCTGTCTCGGTAACACTGTGTCTTGGTGTACTGGTCCTATCTTTACAGCAAGGCTGTATGATGCTATATGTCCATGCAGCATGCTGCCCTGGTCCTACAATCGTATTTGGATTTAGTGCTTTTCCTGCCAAAGTAGCAACCAGTATCTTCTAGTCATCCTGGCATGTATACAAAAGATTACACAAGTATACATTATGTACATGTGCACGTGTCCAAGGTGTTCTGGGCGATGTCGTGCCTTTTTGCGTTTCGCACAGTACATATCTTCTCATGTCCCGACCTGAATCTCTCTTCATTGGACTGCAGCTGCATTTGAGAGAAACAACACCACCTTCCGCCATCTTCCACTGCGATGCACAAGGCGCTTCAGTTTAACCAATGAGTTTCAGTCCAGGAAATTGGTAGCAACTGTACTGTGGCGAGTACTTGAATTGCAGGAGCCGTTCGTATCCAAACTGAGTGCGGCCGAAGTTCTTGTTCTTGAAGCTGTACAAGTACGAGCACTTTGGATTGCCTTGCTTGAGAAGGTCCTTAGCGGCTTGAAAGAAAGCCAAAGAGCGTTGACATTGCGCGGTTTGCCTTTTTCTGGTGGGGGAGTTGGGAGCTATTTTTCTATGAGGTTGGCATCACAAAGTGACAGTTCCAGCCATAGCATAAGTGTGGACAACTCCGGTGCAACTGCCAAGGCACCCCAAGTCCTGGTTCCGTGCACTTTCCCTCGCCCTTGTAGGTGGAACGCACGTTATCCTGAGTGACCAAGCCCAGCTGGGGAAACATCAACGCGTGACAAGAAAGACCTGGCCGCACTCTCCAAGACCTGACACCTCCAGATTCGGAGATGCTATTTGGCGGATTCAAGAGTCATCATTTCATCCGTCCTTTCCCTGGATGAAAAACTGTCAAGTCTGGGGTTATATAAAAACCCCGTATCATTTTAAATTACCCGAAATCACTTCATCGTTCTTTAATACTCTTATCGTTTTCTAAGGTGATGAGCTCTCTGTACTAGAAATGTAAATTTTCCACCTTTCTATGGGTGTGAAAGCATCCTTGGTCGAAAGTCAACAGATGGCATCTTTTCCTTTCATTTTCCTTTCATGCTGCATCCATTCCCTTTCATTTTGGATTCAGTTCCTTTCATATTCCTTTCACTTTCCTTTCATTGTCCTTTGATTTTTTTCTTTTCATTTTCCTTTCATGTTCCTTTCATTTTGCATTCATTTTCTTAATTTTCCGTCGCTATGTATCAAACATACAGGTCCTCGAAAGGTGATATGCTCAAACCGGTCAGGTGGGTATCCACCCAAACGCTGGTGTTTTTTCATATGTCGCTATTGTTGTCGTTATCGTTCTGCTATCGTTTTGGAGGCCTGTGCAGGTTGCCATCTTCAAGATTCATGAACATGCGAATGTATAAGCTAGTTATCGTTTTTCACCCTTATCGTTTTCTGGGCTGGCAATGCATTGGTAGTATTAAGGTGCAGGCCAAGCTAAAATGAAAGGCCCGGGGTTATTATACTATCACAAGTGGAGTATTTGTTCTGAGACGGCCTGAACTGTTCATTTGCTTAGCTCCACTGATCCATGATACTGTCGTCTCTGAAGATTATGCCTGGGGTGTTCTTTTTGGCATCATGTCTGGAAGTGTCCACAGAGCAACTGTTCACCGGTGGAATCTAAGTCACATCATTCCAATAAGCATCGGTAAGTGGCAATGAAACTACGTGACTAGACTAGTGATGGATTGGATGGCACTGAGCACCTCTGTACCCAGCAATTAAAAAAACCATTTGTTGGAGCAGTGAGCACCCGTCTTTAAACCTAATGGAAACTACCATCTAATTTTGGTGGGCCAAACCATCCAAAGCCCCTCCCCTGAGCTTTCCAACGGTGGGGCCACCCGTGTTGCTGTTGATCTTGGTGCAGGGGACAGAATTGGATGAGTTCGGTAGGTGCACAAGGAGATGTTCCAAACCCAGTAGTGACAACACTGGCGTTCCTCACTAGTTTCGTTGTTTCCAAATCGCAAGAAACCTGAACTTGGAATTCAACACTACGCCAAGCATTCGATCGACTGAACGACCAATCAACTAATGGACCGATGAAAACATGAACAAAGGAATCAATGAACAAACAATGTCAAACAAGCAAACCAACAAAAAAATCAGTCAATCCAATGTTGCTGAATGCTTCAAACTCCCACGACGTGTTTGCTCGGCACCTTCGGAATCGGTTCCATGTGGTATTTTACTTCACGGAGTCGCAAAGCATGTGTTGAACAAAGTGGTCCCGCAGCGACAAAGTCAAGGTAACACAGCTCAGCAGTATGCAAGAAAACACAAACAAGACAGAAACACGACATATATCAATAAGCAAAACCAAGGGTCAGCGGCTTCAACCATGTCAATTCTATCATCGTTCTACCATCGACGCACCACAAAAAACTTATCAGTTTTGTCAATCCTCGACATGTCCTCGGCAACCAAACGGTATCAAGGCACCTGGCCCTCTCAGATCAAATATTGAAATCGTTTCACGCGGAGAGGGTCATATGTCGTCATCCCGCTTAGCTGCACATCCCAATCAAACTGTTCAGCCGTGATCATCGCTGTAGTTTTATGCATTCAATTCAATACGGGCATTCACCAAACATTCCCAACCAAAAAGAAAACCACTGAAACGCAAGACGGAAGGACAAGTCTAGGGAAACACAACAAAAAAAAGAAACACGTAGGAAAAATCAGAAACAGCAACTTGGCAAAACAAGGAAACGCAAGAGGCAGCGCAGGAGGCATTATACAAGCACGCGACTGCCAGAGAAAGGCGGTACAGAGACGTGAAACAGAGGATAGGAGAAAGCTACTGAAAGTTGCTGTTGAGATGCACATGCCCATCTATCCATCTATCCATCTATCCATCTATCTATCTATCTATCTACCTATCTATCTATCAATCTATCTATCTATCTGTCTATCTGTGTATCTATCTATCTGTGTATCTATCTATCTATCTGTGTATCTATCTATCTGTGTATCTATCCATCTATCTATCTATCTATCTTTCTATCTATCTATCTATCTATCTATTTATCTATCTATCTGTGTATCTATCTATCTATCTACCTACCTACCTACCTACCTATCTATCTATCTATCTATCTGTGTATCTATCTGTGTACCTATGTATCTATGTATCTACCTACCTGCCTATCTATCTATCTATCTATCTAATCTAATCTATCTATCTATCTATGTGTCTATCGATCTATCTATCAATCGATCTATCTATCTTCTTCTCTATCGATCTATCTAGTTTTCTATCGATCTATCTATCGGTTGATCTACCTATCTGTTTTTTCTTTCGATCTATCTATCTATCTATCTATCTAGCTAGCTAGCTTTCAATCTATCTATGTCTATCTACCTATCTATCTATCTATCTATCTAGCTATCTATCTTTCTGTCTGTGTATCTATCTGTCTATCTATCTATCTATCTATCTAGATATCTATCTATCTGTCTGTCTGTCTGTATGTCTGTCTGTCTGTCTGTGTATCTGTCTATCTATCTATCTATCTGTCTATCTATCTGTGTATCTATCTATCTATCTATCTATCTGTCTATCTGTCGATCTGTCTATCTGTCTATCTGTCTATCTACCTATCTACCGATCGATCTATCTATGTATTTTTCTATCTAGCTATCTATCTATCTATCTATCTATCTGTCTGTCGGTCTGTCTGTCTGTGTATCTATCTATCTACCTATCTATCTACCTCTATCTATCTATCTATCTTTCTATCTAGCTATCTATCTATCTGTCTGTCTATCTATCTATTTATTTGTCTATCTTTCTATCTATCTATCTATCTATCTTTTTTTATCGATCGATCGATCGATCGATCGATCTATCTATCTATCTAGATATCTATCTATCTATCTATCTATCTATCTATCTAATCTTCATATGTCTATGTATATTTACATTTATTGATGTGTGTCTGTGCGCCTCAACAGCATTGAGTGATACATGTATTCCTAGATGCACTTGCAAATGTATCTATGCCTGTGCATACAAACTCTGTGAAGGTACTGATGCCATGTAATGTCATTTGCTGTGACCATTGTACGGGGATGGTATGGCAACATGGTATGCTATGGTATGGTGTGGTCCTTTATGAAATTCTTTGTGCATGTGTATGAGTATGGGTGTGGGTACGTGCATGTGTATGTGTATGTGTATGTGTATGTGTATGTGTATGTGTATGTGATTGTATGTGTGCACGTATGTATATGTATATGTATATGTATATGTATATGTATATGTATATGTATATGTGCAAATATATATATATATATATATGTGTGTGTGTGTGTATGTGCTTGCGGGCAATGGTATGTACTGGTATGTACTGGTGTGTACTGGTATGCCCTGGTATGTCCTGGCATGTACTGGTATGTCCTGGGATGTACTGGTATGTAATGGTGGGTAGGCAATGGTATGTATGTAATCGCATACATTCGATGGTATGTGTGTGTGTGTAATCGTATGTGCGTAGTGGTGCGTGCCTGTGTGTGTGTGTGTTGGTTTGCATGTAATGGTATGTGTGTGGTGGTATGTCTATTGTATGGTATGTACTGGTATGGTATGGCATGGTATGGTGTGGAAGGAATTGCTTTTTGCAATGGAATGAATGTAGAATGTGACGGAATATATGCAATGGTATGTAGTGGTATGGGATGGTATGTAATGGTATGTAGTGGTATGCAATGGCATGTACTGGTGTGGTATGGTATGGCACGCGGTAGGATATGGTACGATATACTATGAGATGGTATGATATGGTATGCATTGTATGGTATCGTTCGGTATGGTATGGAATTGTATGCAATGGTATCTGCCCAGTGCTATGTATGCAATGGATTGTAACTTGATGGAATTGATGCAGTACAGAACAGTAGTATAAATGCAATGGCGCATGTGCAATGCTATGTATGTAACGGTATATCCAATGGTATGTATGTGATACGATGTATGTAAGGGCATGTATGTAACGGTAGGTACGAGTAATGGCATGCAAAGGTATGTTATGGTATGCAATGCAATGTGATGTGATGTGATGTACTGTAGTGCAATGTAATGCAATGCAATATAATGTGATGTAAGGTAATGTAGTCCAATGTAGCGTAATGTAATGCAATGCGATGCAATGCTCATAGTTCACGTGAATTTACATATGTACTTCGAATTTTATTGACAGTGAATAGGATTGAATAGGTATCTCTATGTGCATTGATATGCGTTTACAAATCATGATTGAAACGTGATGAATCTGTCAAGGCATCTACACTGGTAGGATCTACACACTCATGTATATACAACTGGAGTACATGTATATATATATATATATATGATATAGTTCTGGATCTACATACATGTGAACATCTGTAGAACAGTATTCATGTGTGCATCCTAGCAATGACTGAAGAATCAAGCAAGAGATACATAGGCGAGAAGTATAGGAAGAGCAGGTAGGAGAAACAACGAATCCATAGAATATTTGGGCGAAACCTTTCTGGGATGCGTTTGGAAACAAAGAAACGGTATTCTTCCACGCGCTGTACCCCATGTTGGCCAATACCCACTCTATTCCCGGCTGCCAGAGCACTGCAACACTGGCTTCTCCAGCCAATGGCTGCGCTTCGCCACAGCATTCCTGGGTTCGAAATGGGGCGAAGAGAGGCTATCCGGAAAAATTGATTGCTTGAAGGATTTGACGGGTTCTGTTTTCATCCACTTGTGGCTAAAAACATCTTGCAGGAAGAATGAGCAAAGCCTCTACCAAGCAAATCCTCTACCATGCTGGTGTCTCCCCGGATTCTCCCCTGAACAGAATGTTGAAATTTGACGTGTTCATGTCTAGGTCAACCACATGATTTCCTGGGGCGGAACAAATCTGCAGTTGATAGGAATTTCATTTCCGCCCAGAACAAAGATGAACCGGATAGTCTGTCTTGCAGAATACAGCATGCCCGGGCCATCCCCAAACTGCCTATTGTATCCTATTGTAGGAAAGCAAACCGGTCTGGCTTGTTGGGCCCAATCGGTTTCCACAAGCAACCCAAAACTTTGGAGGCTTGGGTGCTCACACACATAATGTGACACGGCACTTGTCGGAACCCGCTTTCGGCAGACAGAGAATTTTTTTTGCCAAAGCGGCGAGGAGAAGATCAAGATCACCAGCAGGGGGATTGAGCACCCTCAGGAAGCAAAACTGACGGCGAGGCACGTACATCACACAAATTCCATGTCGTACCAAATGCCGTACCATGACAAAACACATGAACAACCGACCGGATAACAGAAAGGCCAAAGACAGATACACATGCGTGCGTGCATTCACGTTGTAGGCTAGTGGATGCTACAGGCTACAGCCTTGCCCTGTCTTGCCGCACGCTGCATTGCTCTGCAGACATAGACACATGCACACACACTTGAACAGAACAGTCATTTCGAATTGGGTAGCTAGAGTGCATCGTACGTGCAAAAACACCTCAGTAAACCTGACAGGACTTGGAGCAGTGAAGTGAGTGAGTATCGGAGAACGTCACCAGGCCCAAAGCTGAATAAATAAATAATTTCGTTGGCAAATAAGTCATCAAATGCGTCATCAAAGAAATCATCAGATAAGGTCCAGGTTGCGGCAAACGTGCATATCCAGATACGCAAAATCGAAAATGGTCGGTGTAGGGGTTCTTGGCTTAGCCCCATGCCGCTGTCGGAAAATGGAAATGATGAAAAAAACGGCAGGTACGCAGCTTGGCGTCCCAATCTGTATCACCAGATCAAATGGGCGTCTTCGTTGGTAGCGTTGGTAGCGGTCCCAAGTGATCTGCCGCTACCCCCTGCAATATTAGAAGTTTTACATCTCTTCAGATGTTACACACACACGCCCTCCCGCGGGAGGGCGGAAAAATTAAGGTCCCGACACTGAGATGAAGGTGGAGATGAGGGAAGGTGAAAATGAGATGAAAATGACAATGAGATGGAAAGCTACTCAACCGGAACCCGAAGGGGGGAACGCAAGAGAAGAAAGGAAAGAGAAAGCACTAACACAACACACCTAGCCTGGAGCGGGCAAACCCTGACAGGGCAAGGGAAAAAGAAAAGCGGAGGTCGACGAACACGGGCCAAGACCAGAGGAGGGGGGAAGGACGGAGGCGCATGAACCAACCTACTAGGGCGACACTTACGCCTGCCTAGGCACGCACATACCCCAACCTACCAAGAAAAACGCGGGAGCACGCATGAGAAAAGGGGACCCATGGGGAACTAGTTAATCAGTTGGATGCACTCTAGTACAGACATGCAGTGTCGTGATAAGGCTCGAGGCCCTCTGCTGTCAAAGTGTTAGTTGAGCAAGAGCTCCGTAAACGGCTGACAAAGTCGAATGAATTAGGTGCACAACTTTACCTCACCAAACAACCGTAAAAAGGAAGAAATCACCAAACCTGAAGGCATGTCCTGATACCTGATCGATCATGTTGCCAATGCTGTTGACACAGTAGTCGCTCTTGAGCACAACTGAAAAGGAGGTGTTTCCAGTCGGTGATTGCCAGGCACGTTGTTCAACCAAAGTGTACACCAGTGACGAGTCGAGCAAAAAACGGTGAAGCCAGGCACGGCGGCAAGCTGGTCAAAAGTCGGCCGACCACAATGTGAGACACTGAGACGAAGTACTATTTAAATGACCACACTTCGGCTGTCAAATGGGAGGATCCAGCAGTTTACCTGGAAAGGTATTCCCCAAAGGGCTCATGCCACCATGACGGAATCCGACATGGGTAACACACTTGAACAGAACAGTCATTTCGAATTGGGTAGCTAGAGTGCATCGTTCGTGCAAAAACACCTCAGTAAACCTGACAGGACTTGGAGCCGTGAAGTGAGTGACTATCGGAGGACGTCACGAGGCCCAAAGCTGAATAAATAGTAAATAATTAAGTCGGCAAATAAGTCAGCAAATACGTCATCAAATAAGGTCCAGGTTGCGGCAAACGTGCATATCCAGATACGCAAAATCGAAAATGGTCCGTGTAGGGGTAAAAACAGCAGGTACGCAGCTTGGCGTCCCAATCTGTATCACCAGATCAAATGGGCGTGTTCGTTGGTAGCGTTGGTAGCGGTCCCAAGTGATCTGCCGCTACCCCCTGCAATATTAGAAGTTTTACATCTCTTCAGATGTTACACACACACACACACAAACATACAAACACACACACACACACCCACACATGCATGCCTGCAAATCCACACATACTAGTGCCACAAGCTCCATTTGCCAAATATGCTGGTGACTGAAGCTTTGGATGATGTCTTAGCAAAGGAAGCAGGACTGGAGAGCGAACTATTGGGCCAATTTCTGTTGTATCCGAAGAGGTAAAGCAAAGGATGTTGCTGTATCGAGGAGGTCACCGCCACAGAAAATGGAAGCATCATGAAGCATCTATCTCATCTTGAGGATTCCTGCGGAAAAAACAAAATCGCGGGCATTGGCAAGGAGTTGAAATCTTGATACCTGTCAGCACCCTTGAAGTACACTGTTTTGAAGGGGCCGCGGAGCACTTCTTGCGTGGTCATAGAACCCTGTCTGAAAGAGTCAGTCCCTCATCAACTATATCGGCTACACCAAAAAATGCTTGGCACCCTCAGAACATCTAGGACTTGCAGGTCCCGTGCATGATTCACTGTGCTTACGGTGCATTTGGGGTTTTCTCACGCCGGGTGCATTGTGCTGGATGCGCAGGCACGGCAGGCCATAGTGCATGTTGTGTCTGAAAAAAAAGGCACAGGTTTCCAGGCTTTCTTTGGAAACAAAAAAATATCAAGAAATATTCTGCACCAAAGCCAGCTTTCAGAAAGATTTGTGCACAAGGCCAACTGGCCAGCTGAGCTGCCAACTGAAGCAGAACTGTGTAGGTTCCAATCTGCAATGCTGGTGGGCGCTGGCATGAACAGGGTCCCCTTCCGAAACGGACCATTGAGGGTTTTAGCTTGGGACAGAACATGTAGTTTGAGGGCAGGACTTTGTCAGCGTGAGGACATTGGTTTCATGCAAACCATAGTAATTCTGTCGAGGGTTACATTGAAAAGACCTTTTCTCACCATCCTGAGTCCCTAACTGTATGTAGGTCCTGCTGTTTCTGCATTTCAAAATTCAAAGTCAGAGGCTGCAATTCGCGCACTCGTAAATGTCGTAATACGTCGTGATACTTCCACGTCCAAATTCGTAGATGCGTAGTTTCATGCACTTCAGCTGTCTGCACCTAGAGTTTCCCAAGAATCAACACATGCAGCCATGCTACATCTGTTAGTTTCGGCTCACCGAAATGTAAATAGAAGGTCCATGAGTATCACGGCTACATCATTGGGCTCGTTGTTTTCAGGCCCCTGCACCTTGCCACCCATGGTCAAATTACCCGCGTCTTTCACCACCTTGCGGAGCGGTAAACCACTTGGACGAATCACTCCATTAATACCTGGGGAAATTAAAGGGCTGCAGCGAATAGACGAATACACTGAATACACTGTCTTCAACTCAAGAGTTGAAGCAGTCATTAGCATCCGGCTCAGAAACGTATCATGCACAACGATGTGAGGGAGCTGCACTGATCATTTACATATACAAGTCATCCCAGGTGGTGGTAAAACAATTGAAATGGCAAAACATATGCATATGGAATGAATGCAAATGTATGCGTGAGTGCATTGTATGTGTGTAGGCATGGGTATATTTATTTGCATGCAGCACATGCAGACACATATCGTATATATGTATATAATTTCCATATAGAGGTCTAGCAGTCTAGCAGGCATGGATGCAATGTCGTTGTATTCATGTTTGGGAGGGGGGGGGGCCAGCCCTTGCCCATGCTTGGGACTTGTTTGATATTTAATATTTGTATCCCATGCTTAGTCCCGCTGGGGTGAGCGAGCGTTGTTTTGCAGCAGAATCATGAAAATGTTGCAATAGATTAAACCACGTAGTGACATCTTTTGGAAATTGACTTTCCAACGAAGGGTGATCAACCCGACACTGTTTTCTTACAACTTGTCGCAGCTTGCTGCCATGACATCTCCATGCATCTTTCTTGATCCCAAGCCGCTATCTAGCTGTCAGACATATTCTAGCTGCAACTGTCCATAGTCGCGGTATGTCGTGGTGCAAGTTTCCGGGTGGTTGTGTTTCGCGCTTTTTGCTTTTTGGTCTCTTATACCTCCTTGCTTGCCTCCTCTGAAATAGCCGCGTTTTCCTGATTTTCCTGGCCCCTCTTATCCTTTGCACCTGCCTCCGTCCTGACACTATTGTAGATTTCTTGATCTTTTCATGAGGAGAAAACAATAAACACACAAAGAATGACGCGTTTTGTCTTCACTTTCTGGTCTCGCCGCTCAGGACTTCATCTTCGTCTCCCAATTTTTTTTCTGCGGCTCTGATTTGTCGTGCTGTCGCTGTTTCTTCTGAACTATCAGACCCTTTCACTCCACTTTCAATAGAATCAAAGCATGTTGCAGTGCAGCCCTGCTCTATCCGGGCTTGCCCAAAACTCGGGGATTGCACAACACGCCAATTTTGGATGAGGAAAGTGATGCTCAACGATGAATTCTTGTGGCAGCCTAGTTTCAGACAAACCCATCTGTATTTCGGCAGCGTACATTCCAATATGTTTGCCGTTTGCGGGCGCGAAAAGGATGGCACGCTGGTCCTTGTGTTTCTGGTTCCTGCAAGCATCAAAATGCAGATTTACGGTCACGGTCCCCAAAATTGAAACAACCTAAGAAAAAAGGACCCGCTGTGCCACAGTGTCTTGAACATTTTGAAGCGCAAGACCGCCTCAACACCACTTATTCTAGCCCCCAAGGCATTAAAACACCAGCACTTTGTTTGCTTCTGTATATCAAAACTCAAAACGCACATTCCTTTGGCTCTGCCGGTGACCTATCTGCCATGCCACAGCCGGGAAAAAACGCGTAAATAGCATAGTTGTTCAACGTCTAAAGTCTAAAACCACAAGAAAACACATTGACAAAAAAATATCGCATTGACCGCTCCTTTCCAAAACAGCGGCGTTCCTAATGTTTTGTGCGGCCTGGCTTCCAAAAACGTCTCTATTTGCTGTATTTCTTCTTGCCCGTTCAAATGTCCAACAATCGTTTGCAAACATACCAAAACACCGCAAAGACAGACCATGTTCTACTACCAACAACCTCCAAACCGAGCAAAAAAGAAATTACAAACACAAAGTGAAATCGCATTTTTTGGCGCCATTGGGCTCCTCAGCCACACCTTCAAAAGACGCGAGTTTGCGAACCCTTTCGATTGACATATCGTTCCCGAGCGCTAGACAAGTGTGCAACCAACATTGCCGACATCCCGAATACTCAACCGCGACCTGTAAGAACTCAGGCCAACCCTTCGAACCCTTCGGCTGAATTTTGAAATATTACTTTTTTTTCTGTGTGTGTGCTTATGTATACGTGTATCTTGAACGTGCATGGAGAGAATTGACTAAATACGCTATATTCTGTTATGTTACAGGTGCCAGGGCAACAACAGCAGCTGCTGAAGGATTGAAAGACAACACGGCAAAACTTTGTACAAGTAAGAACCGGCTTTCAGACGTAATGTTTCTGCAGAGCTCCTTTTTTTGCAAAATGTAAGTGTTTCAGTGAATCATATTTCTAGTCAATATATAACTGCATCGGGGAAGCAAATCTTTAATCAAGTATAATTAGCATTGACTGCGCTACAGAGTTAGTACTGTATGATTCAAAGATGAGTGAGCTTAGTCTTGAGAGAGGGCATGCCATGTCTTGGTCCCGCTTTAATGCAAAGAAGCATTTTGGTTGATGCTTTGATGGTGGAAGGTTGCGCGTTTGACTAGGGGGCGAGCTTGCCGCGCTCTGACTCCCCCCATTTTCACGCCAGAATGATCTTGACACATTTTTTAAACCTATACCTGGTTGGAATCAGGGTGCTCGACACTACACACGCCCAGCATCAATATGTCCCTACTGTTGGAACTGCAAGGATCCCTTACATCATGATCTGTGGAAAAGTAATTTTCTGCTGACAGCAGCTCCGATTTTTGGGGTACTCAGGTACCGGCTTGGCCATCAATGGCAATGGCTGTGCGATAGTAGGCCAGTGCCTGACCAAAACAACGAAAGCGAGAGGGGAATTCAAAACCAAGACAAGTGCACTTGTATGGAACCTGTACATAGGGAAGGCACTTGGTGCTAAATGCCACCCTTTGCAATGGGTGAGATGGGTTCTAGAACACGCTGAGTGCCAGAACATGTGGTCCAAGCCCTGGAGCACCAACTCATACAAACGTCGTGCGAACATCAAAATCTGCATTTGGACATATTTCAACCCTGTCTAGGCCCCCTCACCGGTGTCAGCAAGGCAGACAGCAAAACCTGAAAGGCAGAAGGATCGCTCAAGAATGATGCGGGCTCTCTCACAGAGTCGATGGTCATGAGAGTTTATTTTCAAGTGCATCATGAAGGTGACTTGGCTGGCACACGGGTAGGAAAATTGCTTTGAAAACTGCCAAAGCGGAAGCAAGCAAACTCTACCACGCAAGACTATATATCTTGTAGTCTTCCAGTGGTTGAGTGAGCAAGGGACCTGTGGTTAGAGTAAGGCCTCTCTTGTCTCTTGTAGCAATTGTTGGATGTGTGCCCAACCATGTGCTTTTTATTGCCCATCTTTCAGCAGCTTCTGGGTGGATTTTGCAATCCTCAAGGAAACTTCTCCCCGCAATCCACCCTCCACCAAGCTTCCCGGCAATTCCTATGGCCATCTTTGAAAGGCCGCTGAACAATGCGTGAGCGGGCACAGGAATCTCTTGCAGCTGAAGCCCAAAGTGGAGCATACCGCAACACCTCTCTTCTTCTTGTTCTTCTTCGTCTTGTTGCTTTGTTGTTGTTGTTGTTGTTGTTGTTGTTGGTGGTGTTGGTGTTGGTGTTGGTGTTGGTGTTGGTGTTGGTGTTGGTGTTGGTGTTGTTGCTGTTGTTGTTGTTGTTGTTGTTGTTGTTGTTGTTGGTTGTTGTGGTTGTTGTGGTTGTTGTTGTTGTGGTTGTTGTGGTTGTTGTTGTTGTTGTTGTTGTTGTTGTTGTTGTTGTTGTTGTTGTTGTTGTTGTTGTTGTTGTGTTTCGTTGTTTGTTGTTTGTGGTTTCTTGTTTGTGGTTTCTTGTTTGTGGTTTATTGTTTGTTGTTGTTTCTTGTTGTCTGTTGTTGTCTGTTGTTGTTTGTTGTTGTTTGTTGTTGTTTGTTGTTGTTTGTTGTTGTTTGTTGTTGTTTGTTGTTGTTTGTTGTTGTTTGTTGTTGTTTGTTGTTGTTGTTTGTTGTTGTTTGTTGTTGTTTGTTGTTGTTTGTTGGTTGTTTGTTGTCGTTGTCGTTGTCGTTGTGGTTGTGGTTGTGGTTGTGGTTGTGGTGGTTGTTGTTGTTGTTGTTGTTGTTGTTGGTGGTGTTGTTGGTGGTGGTGGTGGTGGTGCTGGTGCTGGTGCTGGTTGTGCTGGTGGTGCTGGTGTTGCTGGTGTTGCTGCTGGTGTTGCTGCTGGTGTTGCTGCTGGTGTTGCTGCTGGTGTTGCTGCTGGTGTTGCTGCTGGTGTTGCTGCTGGT